>BMAW01117451.1:28061-50561 GCA_019974015.1 Nephila pilipes | reverse complement strand
ATAATTATAGAACCACCAAAACCACTTTCAACATTTATTAATATATATCCACTAAGACAATATTAATATAGCTCTCCAGGTCAAGTTTATTAACACTCTAATTCAACCCACCAATAATAATCTAACAGCTTCTTACCACCTGCAAGTATGAATCTGGAACAACGGCTGAAAACACTAGCACAATTCTCAATCCAAGTGGTTTACACTCGGATCTCAACTCTAATCCTTAAAGCAGCCTTTCAATACTATAGCATTTAGATTCCACCTCCTCTCGTTACAACGCCTCTCTGATCCTCCTTCTCCTCTCTTTCTCTACTCCTTCAGATGGAGTTTATATACTTCTTAATTTAACCGCTTCACTTCATTCCTAACTGCTTTGCATATTACATTCTTCATCACGCTTCATTTTTGGTTGGGCAAAGGTTGTTTAGCGAAAGCAATCAATCTCAATTGAAAGTCCCCAAGGTTAGTGATGAGAAACCGCGAATAGCCCAATGTCACAATATTACCAGAACGAGTAGACAATGTTCCAGTTTTTGTTCGAAATGCTCCATGGCTTCCGTTTCTACAGTAATTAACTCAGTGCTATGTTTAATCATCGATAGATTGGACAAGGTGGATCAACGTTCAACCAATTTATCAAGTATCGATCTTTTATTTTTTCTAGTAGAGATCCTCGAGGCTCTCCTCTACGAGGCATCACTTCACTCTGGTGAAACCTTCATTGCAATACTTTCTGTAGCTGCTCCAACTGTTTGAGAAATCTCTACCAACTTAGAAAGAGTAGACACTGCTAAGTTTGTATTGATGTTAGTGGTGAAGCATGACAACACTTAATGTAATTATTAATGTAAATAAAAAGAGTTTATTTTTTCAGTATGTGCTTTGTTTCTCGCCAACACTTTCACCGCCGACTCTATGTTGGTTTACAAAAGTGCTTCTGTATAAGCATTTTGCCTTCTCTAAGGTTTGGCTCATGATTTAAGGGACATGCTATGTAATAGAAGAATGAATACAACTAACTTCTCTCACAGAATGTAAAGATAAATAAAACTTGAACTCATTTAACGTTTTGTGATGATCAAAAAGCAAAATTATTGCTTGAATGAACACCTCTCTACACAGATTCTTAGAAATAACTTCGATTTCCTTATTAAAAACTCGAATATTCCTATGACGTAGTCGCATGTACGTAGATGAAAGTTTAATTGAAAATTATTATTTTCATTTTAAAAACCGCTTAGTTTAACCTAAAAAATGCAAATCTGTTCACTTCCGAGGAAAGTTCATATTTGAATCAAAGAAACTCTTCTAAACGTCTCTCGATAGTCTCAGGGAATGCATTCGCAAAGACATGTCTTTAACTTTGATGCGGAGATATGTCATTCATTAATTAACGTAAGTGCATGCTCTGTTTCAGGGGAGTCTTCGGTTTTCTCTGAATTAGTATCACTTCATTGGACATGTTATGCAATCTACTTATTCGTTAATTTCATTTGGAAAGTCACTGTGACGGACGTTGCGATTGTTTCAATTTATCCTTTTCACTACATAAGACTTAAAGGAAAGGAACAATTTGATAGTTTCTCGACATCTTGATTATATGTATTTATTCGAACAATAAGGCACTTTCTTTCTCTAAATGGAGAACATAAACATGTCGTTTTATGTTACGTTAAATGAAGGACAAGTTTGTTAGAAAGCCCATCCTTTTATTCGCTATTGCAGTGGCAGATATGCGTAATATTCTCAGAATTTAAATGCGATTATTTTAGAAAATTCTGTTGCATTGTTTTTTGAAATTTAGAGGTGATAATTTTTTTTAAAATCTAACGATACGAATAAAATTACAAGTAGTTTCAATACAAGAAATTCCTTTTTTACAAGGCGATACCAATTTTTGCTTGTAAAAAGTTAGTTATTAAGTGAAAAACTAAAATGTATGAAATTCTCTTTTCTAAAGAGTAACTCGAAATAAAGGCAAAATCCTAAGCAAGTGAGCATCGTGATGGCAAGAACCACTTTTTCATAAGTTAAAGCAACACAGATGACAAACGTGAAGTCATTACATTCCTCAAATTATCTCTGATTTAAATACCGCAAATCATCACACATTAGTGTTTTGGTAATTCGACGCTTTTCGAGTTACAAGAAAAATATTTTTATTTATTTTCTTTTTTTCTCTTAAGACATAGTTTTTTAATGCTTCGGAGTATTTATGTAACACTTAACAATTCTGAGGATATTATATAAATTATGCTAAAATGGTTTTCAGGAAAATAGTATATTAAAAAAACCTCCGCCATTAAATATAAAGCTTTTTTCGATGGCTTTTACTTTTTCTAATATTTTTGACGTGGATCTAAAATACTTATGATTCCGAGAAAATAAAGAACTTGACAGAGAGAGAAGGAAAATTTGAAACCATAGTATAAATAAAACATGTCGACCTAGAAACTCTTTTTTTAAGTGGAAAATGGTTCCCGTTCTTTTTCATCTCTTCGAAAAGTATCAGTTCTTGATTCTTTCCTCTGGGGTTATTTTCCAGCAGGATTCTAAATTTGGAGCTGCCGAAAATCCCATGCATTTGCAAAGAAATGACGTTCTCGCCTAGCTGCATGGACTTTTGATCAAGAACACATTTTAGGTATAGCGAGAGAGGATCATTATGTGTAAAAAATTCTATATCTTGTTTATAAACTTTTTCGTGGTCTTTTCAAAATATATTTCGAATCCTCAGTATTTCGGATAGCGTAAATAAGATTTTAGAAGAGCTTGAATTTATCTATTTTGCGCGTATTATAGTAAGTTGCTTGCGGATAAATAAAAAAAAATAATGCAGTGTCGTGTTCTAAAATTTTAAAAATCAGAGCCCTATTCATTTGTATTTATATACATTGGTATTCGAATAATTCAATAAGACTCGAAGTATAATTTGTTGAAATACGATGTAAAACTCTTATCTTTCCGAGGGAGTATTCAAATTTCGAACGAACAAAAAAATTTGAAAGGCATGATAATTTATTGAACTTTACAAAGTAACAAATAGGAAATGTAAGAAAGCATTTATTGTGTAATTCATTTTAATTTCCGTTTTAGCATATGCTTGGGATTTTGAAAAAGATAAAGTTCTGATTCCTTTTTTACCTCCTCTCTCTCTCTCCCCTTCAGAGCCTGATTACCAAAGAACTTCCTTCAATTCTTCCTTCAAATCTTTCAAAGAATAGGGGGCGCTATTCTTTGGTAATCAGGTAATTCTTTGGTAATTTATCAATCCCTCGTTCATCAACTAACTTATTCCACATCTTTTTGGATTTTATTTCGCTTCATTTCTCAGCAAGTGACATGGAGCATTTGATTTAAAAAATTTTACGTTAGTTAAATGTAGAGCTAAAATTACGTTTGGAGAAGGAAAAATACACATTAATTTTTTTTATAAAGGATACATTTAAAAGCACAATTATAAGTAGAATAATATGGTTTTATAAGTAGACAGACGCTGAAGTAAAAAAGAATTTAACATACACACTGCTCATTTCCTTTATGATCTTTTTTAAGATGTCTCTTAATGAAGCGCTATTCAGCAGGTGTTTCCATTCAGTTTTGTTATTCAATGATTCAATGTAAAAGTTATATAAAAGTGATTTAGTTTAAGGGTCTTACAAGCGCCGAGAATTATTAGAGCTTTTACAAGTACGATGTGCATTTGGACAAAGCAACTCGAACTTCAGCCAAGCTTATCGAGACATGATGTTAAATAACAACGGTAAAAAACGAGTTTTTTTTAACATGGGTTTCCTTTCAAACTTCACACTTTGCGTTAAATAATTTTATACCTTAAATTTTAAGAGCAAAAGAGAAAATTGCGTCAAATTGAATTTATTCAATAATTAGTTGTAATACTTTATTGTATTATTTGACGTTTATTAAATTTATAATTTAAAATAAATACATGTAAATTTTTAGCTCAATTAAACATTTTGATATTCAATTAAGCTACATGTAATTAAAATTAAAGCAAACGATAAATTATTAAAATGAATATTGAAAAATTACATGTCATTAAAAAAAAAGCAAACAATAAATTATAAAACAATGGATTTGGCAACCATTTGGCAACTTGGCGAGAAACTTGGTGTAAAATTTAATTCTTTAAGCAATTAATTTTAATCAATTAATTTTTATTAATTGTAATCAAATTTTCGTATGTAATGCAATTGAGTTTTGGACAAAAAAAATCGTGTACAGAAAATCTCAGCTCAATTGAGTTCTTTAAAATGTGAGAAAAAAAGCTTTTAAAGATTTGACCCAGATAAAGTTATTATGAGGGTTACAGAAAACCCATTAAAAATCCTCGAAGGAAACTGGTAGATCATCCCTTCATTTCAAAAGCTCAATCGGTATTTTTGAAAGAATATTATTCAGTAATAAAAATCCTCTTTCTAAGTCTTGGAATATCATAAGAAAAATAATAAGGGCATCAAGAAAAAATATGATTTACGCTTAAGATTTCATTTATCTTGATTTATAAGTTTCTATTTATACGAGTTTTATTACTGAGTTAAGAGTTCATAATTACTTCAACTTGGCATAATAAAGGTGCATAAATCGAATTTATGCACCTTTTATTTACATTTATACCAGAACAAACAGACAAAAATAGAACTGAAGAGATCAAGTCTCTGTAGTTGTAGATTCCTTGATATATTGTTTTTGTTGATTGAATAAATATTTCGGTGAACACTTTTATAGTTACATATTAAATTTTCATGCAATTCACACATACACACAATTCGTTAAATATATATTTTATGTTTTTCTGCTAATCAATTGTTGTTCAATATTTTAATAAGATATGTAACACGGCTTAAAAAGCGACTCAATTGAATATCACATGCATAATAACTAAAATTATTATTGATATTCATATTTCATAATGATAAAAGATTAAGGAAAACATATTAAAAAATGAAAATCGAAAAATACTACAAGTATTTGCACAAATGTAAGTCGTAAAAAAAGGTTTTATGCGAATAAAAAATTATTTCGAGAATTATAATTGATCACAATCAATAAAAAAACTTCACGGGCTAAGTAAAACTAATTTTATGTACTTATAAACAGAAAAGGACGCTTTTTTGAATGAAATAGCTGCATACCAAAACAAAATTAAAATATATATTCTGATTGAAAAATATTTACCTACGGAACGATAGCGTCAGACGCTTTTCCACCGGCTTCTGAAATCGGAATGAAGAGACATCGTCCTACACTCTCCCGCATTCATCCCGTAAGAATTTGATTCTCCTACTAGGAGCACGATCCGCCAATCAAGTAAAGAGCTCGGCTGTGACGTCAGTCGCCGAGACGGACGTGATTGGTGGTTGTGTCGGCATCGGAAACAAGAAAATTAGTCCTATTATGACGAGAGAGAACAAAGATTTTTTTTTCTTTTGTCAGGATCTTTGTCACACTTTACTCTTCTTGTCCTATCATCGTTCGCTTCATTGAAAGGACACAGTGACAAGGATAAAAGAGGACATGAAGAAAAAGAACTCGTTACTCTGAAAAATAAACTGATGTTATAAGTTGACAACAGGTGGTATTTTATCTTTTAATAAAATTACAGAGACAAGTTCGTATGAAAATTCTGCTTCGATTACTCATTAATGGGAGCGAAAATTAATCTTGGAATTATGACAATATCCAGGCGAAATGTTTTTATGATTAACACTCGGCTATTGCAACTATCTCTTGGCATGGCTTGAGTTTCATTAAAATTACACAAGAACTCAAATGAAGAATTCGAATCTTGTTATTTCGAAACACAGACGAGGATGGTACTTAAGTTGGTGATTCCCTTTACGCGTTTCTATATCAAATTAAGTCAGAAGTTTCTGAGTCGCGGAAGGATTTTTAAAATTTTCTTACATTTGAAATTTTGTAAAAAAAAAAAAGGTTTTATTGTCAATTGTAATTAAATTAGCTAGATAAATACAAAAAAAAAAAAAATAAATAGATAATTTGTTCAGATAACATCAGAAGAATAGTTCATCAAAGAAAACTCAAAGGAACCGTTATTTATTTAATTTTTTTAATACTTTTGGAAAATTGTACTTTTATTTGGAATTTTTTGGCAAAGGTTATTTTTTTCCGGTTTTAATGTTAAGAAAATTAAAATTTCGCAAATTTTTTTCTCGAATAGACATCAAGGATTTTATTTCGCTGACATACAAAAACAAGTCAACAACCAAGTTGATTTTTCATGCATGATTTTTAGAAATATATTTTTTTTGTTCAATAATCCAAAGAGAGGCGTTTGTGAAAGAGAACATTAAAAAAAGTATTTACGAATAACGAGACCAAAAAGTGAGCAGCGATAAATATATTTTAATCATAACAGATTTTAAACAAAAATGATGATAATCCTCTGATAACAAAGCGACTTCAGATATAAAAAAAAAAACAATTCTCCCATAGTTATTACTCGATTGAATCGTTTATCACATTTATGAGAGAAAAAAATATGTTCATAGTTAAATTATTTTGATGCATTAGTATACAAGGCAATGAAATGAGGGATCACTTCATTTATTTTTAAGGCTTCCAAAAGGTTAAATTCTTCAATAACGATGCACGAAATGAAGTATTCGAAGATTGAAACATTTAATACCTCGGCGCTGGACGAAACATCGGGGGATGTTTGTTCTACCCGTGGAAAGGGAAAGAGCTCTTATTGAAATCTGGAATGCCGCTGCTGTTTCGATCCCTGGACAAATTGGCTCGAAGAAAGTCACTTTTTGCTGTGCCTCTACCAACGAAGCTGAAAAGACGTTTCATCTGGCTTGTTAAGTTAGACGTTTTAACTTATGACGCTGTTTACTTATGTTCCTGCAATACGTTACTGGAAAAAGCACCTGCTACTTACAAATTCGCTAATCCAGTGTCATGATCATGAACTCGAGGCTGTTGTTGTTTCCATAGAGTCATGTCTTCGAGTCCTGATTCCACTAAGAACCAATCGTGTACCGTCGCTGAAGTAAGTTAAATCTATCGGAGCTCGCGCTGGAGTGATATGGAAGTTAGGAGAGTAGGGTGCATGTTTTGTAATGTGCGCACTACTGGACTTTGTTCAAATTTACGAGGCTCATCAACAATACCCCCGTGTTGTTTTTAAGTACTACAGTAATAAACTACCTAACCAATATCCTTTGAATGTGTGAAGGTAATGTTAATCCCTTATACCAAAATGAGGAGTATGATTCATTAAGATATCTTTTCATAAGATCAAAGAATAAATCAGAATATATAATAAGTTATACTCTTTTATTAAAAAAATATTTTGAATGATTTATTTCTAATTGAAAGGCTTTTGTTTTCGAACACTTCTTATTGAAATATATGAAATGAATATAAATAGCATCCTCGTGAAAAAAAAATTGAAATAAATCATGCGCGAAGAAGTTAATCTGCATGACAATTTTTTTTGTCACTTTTTGTTCTAATGCTTCGAATATTACTAATATATATTTAGACCATTTACCAGTATGGCCCACTAAGCGGATGACCTTTTTAATATTGCTCTGCAGGATATTAGCTACAATGCGAATCTTTTATTTTCGAACTGATCTTACATTTGTTTACTTTTAAAGGTTGCTTCAGTAGCAGCATACCATACCTATTGGGACTTAGTTGAAATTAGCTTTCTCTGCTCGACTGTAAAATGGAATTTTAATGGACAGCGAAAAAGTAGAAACGGAGCATTTCAAAAAGTTAAGCATAAATGATTGATTTTAAGCCTAAAATGAATGAGTCATCAAATTATCATCCATCATGTATAAAATGTTTCTATGGGGAGTAATTCAGGACTTGTATAACACACTTTATGAAGTGGTAGGGCTAGTCGAATTGTAAAGGAAAGACAAATATATATGTGAAATGAAACGTTGTTTACATACAGCATCGTCAACAATGTGATTCTTTTCAACAATATTTATAATAATTCAACATAATTGAAATCCATCAACATATGATCCGTATGAGTACTCATAATCTCATCACTCGAATATATAACAGAACTTCATGGCTGCGACAAATATCTAAGGTGCATCTGTACGCTGTTTGCTCCGTCCTTGTATGTTGCAGGCTAAAAAATATCAAGCATGTTAAGAATGGGAAATGAGGTATTAGAAATAAGATATCTCCCTGTAGTATTGTCCGTTCATAGGTTTCCCTTTTCTTAAGAGATCCACGAGTAGGGTACCTTCGCATCCCAAAAAGTCGTCATCACAACTTCTCTGACCATTTTTTTGGGGAGCAGAATCAACCCAGAATTTTGATTGTTGCTTGCTTTCTGGCACTTAATAAGGAATCTAGGACGACGACAACTCGACACAACACCAATCAAATTTTACTTTGGTACCAAAAAACCTTTAAGCTAACCGATGAATCTGTGTCAAATTTTCATTCAAATTTCACACTGTTACTGCCCCAACTTACTTTAGCAATGCTATCTGTTTTCAAAACAAGTATTCCTTGAGCCACTCTCGTATTATTGCTAGTGAATGCAATTTTGAGAAATTCTTACAAACTTTACTGAAAAGAAGCATTTGTCAACAATGCTGTATGTAAATCCTTTCATGGGCGTGGTTCATGTTTGCCGCTTGAGCCAATACAACAAGAAAATCTAATGATTCAACAGCAGTATCATCCAATACAATTTTAAAGTGTAACAATGACAATTAATACACTTCATGCATGAACATATATGAATTATCACTAAGTATTAATTTAATTTTATTTTGATGTGTTCAAGTCATAGTTAAATGCAATATTGATTGCACATTTAATCGAGGTATGTTATTTCTTTTTATTAGATGTCGTGTAATTTTTTTTCCTGTTATTTTCGAACAAGAAAACGAGCCCTATTCAGTCCAATACATTTCATATATTTCTCATGTAAAACGTTTTCGTTTTAAATCTTGGCCGAGAGGTACGCAGGTTCTGTGAAATTCCGACTCGAGTGGAGAGTTGAAACCTTCAAGGGTCTGCCATAAGCATTAGACAAAGAGCTTTGATATTTCGAATAAAATGTCCGGTCCAAAATTGAGTAAGACATTACTTTGGAATTCTACGAATGCGTTCTTTCTTTTGTGAGATCGGAAAAGATTTAAAGCGACCTGAAGTATCTTACTTTGAAATAAAACAAGTATTAGTTGTAGTGGATACTTTATGGACATACAATGATTTCGAAATGACAAACATATTATTGATTTTATGTTTAACGACGATCAAACTATGTTTTATGGGGAGGGGGAACGCTTGAAACTTTTCATGTACTTCATTTCGAATTGTCATGCATAAATGTATCTAATTAAAAACTGTATTGAAATATGGGTTTATATTATCTTTTAAATGTGCTAAAAGTTAACATCTTTAACTAGGTTATTTATCGGAAAAAATTTTAAGAAATATTTTGGTTTGTTATTTCTGTAATTTTGAAGAGGGCACAGATTTATGCCAAATTTATTTTCTTAAAAGACTTACTTCACCTTACTTTAATTTTTCAAAACTTTTACACGTTACCTTTGTCTTTTTTGTTTCTTTTCACTTCGCGATTCCAGAGATTTTCAAGTTTTTCAATAGTATAGAAATATTCTTTAAATCTTCACCGACTGAACGACATGGGGGAAGGGATAAATTTTTTTTTATTATTTCAAACACTTTTAAGCTTTTGAAAAGCAAAAGTACACTTTTTATATAGCAATAGTGTTGTTTTGAATACCAATATAAACAAACATTCAATAAAGAAAATCACAAGTTTCTGCACTTCGTAATCTTTAATGTTTGTCAAATAAAGCTCTACAATTGAGCTGTTAAAATTAAAAAGATCATTTCATTTTCAAAAATACAAAAATAACGTATCATTTTTACATATGGTTTTTAAATTCAGTGTTTCATTAAATTAAAAGTAAAAATATTAGTCCCGAAAATTTCTGATATATACATAATTATCTTTTATCGGTTATTGAAGATTTTATAAAGATAAATTATGAATAAGATAATTCAAAAATGTCTTTTTTTTGGCAAGAAAGAGCCCTTCCCGAGTGTCAAAATATAGAATTAGAAAAGTTGTATGAAAATTAGTAAATTTAAATAAAGCTAACTATTTTCCTATGTTATCAAAAAATAAGCCTAATAATTATTCTGTTTTGTTTTATTAACGTCACACTCAAAGGCAACGCGAGGGCTTTTGGCAATGGAACTTGTCCTTTGGAACCTAGATGATCAAGGGACGAGGATGTGGATGTACTTATCCTTGGACGTGTGTGTGTGTGATGGACCACAGCTCTTCAAACTCTCGTACAATATCAAGGGAAGTATCAACTGATTTAATAGACCCACAATATATCATGCGAGACTATAGAACATCAGAATTAAAACCTACGATTCGCCGATTGCAAATCTCGATCATGGCCACTAGCGTACGGAGTCACATAAGTTTAATAAACAATAGGGTAAGCAATATGTTTTAGCTGGGAATCAACGTTTGGGCTGACCTTTACGTCGCTCGTGTGTGTACATCGTCATAACTGATAACAGTGGTGATGAGATCGATCACCTTGTGATGGTGCTAAATGGGGACGAATAGTCTTTAATAACGAGTCAGTATCCAACTGCGTCCTGTGTATCTAGAGACGTCCAGAACAACGCAAGTCTTTACTACCTCACTACACGCACGCCGATTAAGTCCTCGGAGATTCCATTTTCTTTGACTGTCCATCGCGGCATTTTCCACAGCAGCAGCATATAGGCGAAGTTATAAGATCCGTTTGGTGTCGCCTTTCCTTTTTTGCTACTCGAACTTACTTTTTTTTAACAAGTTAATCCCCAGACAAGCACGGCAGGCCTTACAATGAATTGTCTTCAATCTTGAAAAATTTCGTTGGCTTTCTGGGTCTCCTTCATCTCTCTCCCGAGCATGTGTGGGAATGCACTGAAACCATGTCGTTAATTCATCTTTATAGTTGAAGATGATTTGACAAGAAATTTTGGTTACTGCGCCTATCCATGTCAGATGAATTACAATTTTCTTTATTTTATAATGAGACAACTTTAGAATACATCCCTCAATTGTTCTGAAATATTTATTTTCTGCGAATTTTTATCCCATATATCATTTTTGTCTCTATTGGACAATTTCTTCATGATGTGTAGATTACCGTGTGCTTACAGCTTCTATCTTGATAACAATGTAACGTAGTGACCCCAGGTTTAATAAAATTTCTAGGTAGCGGGATGGATCACACGGCTTTAGTAAAATTATTTTTCATTTGTAATTTTAATCACAAGTTAACAAGGCGTTTTCACCTTTTCACATATAGCTGTCAGATATTTTGCAGTCATCGGATAGGTTCTTTTAGCCTCATCTCGTAACGGCCATGATACGCCAAAACAGACAAAACAAAAATTTGCTTTTCTGTTTTCTCCTTCCTCACTGGTCATCTTTTCACCTTCTCAATCCTTTTTTTTTAAACCTACCGGGAAGGACTGTCTCCTGTCCCTTCAGTTCCTGATTGATCCAAACATGGACTTACACACGGCAGCCTGAGACCCCTTCCTAAACATCATTCGTTCTTTCAGGACAAGACCCAGTCTGACTCACGCTCATTCTGGTGCAACGAGTCGACAGTCATATGGATGGGCCATAAATTGACATGTAACTCCGACTCATAGTACACAATTCCTGGCATTTCTTCCTCACAATAGAGGATCACCCTTTCCACACATGTGTAGCAGGACAACGTAATTAATGAAACAAATTAAAAGATCATTAAAGCTGACAACAGGTGTGGCCTATCTATTGCTCGCTTTGGAGACGAAGCCTTCTAGTGTGTTTTTTTTATTGGGGTGCCGGGAAACAAAACAGGGGCAGCAGATAGCTGGTCATCTAAGAAGCTACGTTACAGTAATAATAAAGAAAAGATCCCAACTTGGAGCAAAGTATCAATCTCAGGACCAGCGACTACAGAAAGGCGATATCTCCTAAAGTGGCTTCAATTAAATTAAACTTTTCTCTTTAGTTTATCTCTCTAATCTAAATTATCATCTCTACTCTCGATTGCTTAGCGAGAACACTTGTAAAGGAAAACTGAAAAGTGTTAGTCTTAAGTCTCAGGTATAAATTTGAAGAATAATTGATAGGAAATAAATTATAATCGTTCAAAATGGAATAAGGAAAACAAAAACAATCCACACAAGTTTACAAATGATTGTTCTAAAATATTGAAAAAAGAAAATGACCATTAATACAACGAAATAATAAAATAGATAAGAAATAAATGAAAATAAAAAGGTATAATTAATTACTTAAATAAAAAAAGGTAAAAAAATTAAAAGTTAAGAAAACATAATACTGAAATTTAAATACTAAAATACAACAAAATTTAGAAAATAAAAACTAAAAAAATAATATAGTAAAGGATGAAAAAAATTCTAATAATATTTGTTAAAAACAATTCTAGCAATGTGATTAAAAATACATGTAAATTCAAAGAAAATTAAGAAATAAGAATTTACAAAGAAAGAAAAACTTTATAACATCGAACATTAAAAAAGTAAGTAAATAAACTGGAAAATAAAATGATGCCCACAAAAAGCAAAAATCAAAATCAAAATTGAAAAATGAAACATTTAAAAATTATGATGTAGAAGGAATGTAGCATAATAAAAACGGTAATAGGCTACATACTACTTAAGCAGGGTTTTTCCAGACTTACGGGACATACTGTCCTCCTTAATATTATGTTATATCAAATGGTTGTAAAACCAAATAAACGATTGAAAAAAAAGCCTCACGTAAAAAAAGCAGAAAAAATCATTAAATACTAAGACTCTCATAACTCTAGAAATATGTATAAGATATATATAACATAAAGCAAATAATAAAAATAATTGATATAAACTGAAAATTATGAAAATAAAATTTCAGGCAAAAAATATCACCTGCATTCTGAAAGAAAAAAATTTGCAGAATTTACCGTGCTCAAAGTCGACTAGATTAGATACATTCGTGATTTTTTATGACATAACAAACAAAAATATCACACAATTAAATGAAGAAAAAATTAGTAAATTATCAAATCAAATTAAAATTCGAATGAAAAATATTATCCTAAGTTAAAAATAAACAAATTATAATAACAAATGTCCAAAAATTTATTTAAAAACTATTATACAAAGCATTATTTAAAAACTACAATCTATTAAATTAGCAAAAGTCAAGAGAAAAGAATTATAGCAAATACATACATATACCTGTGCAAATTAATTGGGACAAAGTATAAGAAAATCGTTTTCTTATAGAAAACTATGCTTTAATTCATTCTATGCATTTACAATAAATTTTCTAATATGACGTATATCCTCCCTTAGTAGAAGTGACTTCTTACAGACGTTTCGGCATTGACTCTACTAGATTAGTACACATGCTCTTGAGTTCATCATCATTGAAACCATACTTGAATTGCATTATTTATCACGCGTTCTTTTGTTGTACAATCCATCTTATCTGAACGCCTCTTCACAATATTCCACAAATTCTCAATGGGATTTAGGTCTGGGGAATTTTCAGGCCAATCAAGCACTTTAATTTAATTTTCCAGCATAAAAGTTTTTACCAGTTTTGAATTGGGAAAAGGAGTCATGTTGAAAAGTTCCGTTAAAGGTTTCCATGAATGAAACAATTTTATACCATAATATTTCTATGTATTTAATTGAATTCATCATGTCTTGAACAGGAACTAAGCTTCCAGTGCCATTTTCTGTAACCCCCCCCCCAAAAAAAAAAAAAAAAAAAAAAAAAAAAACATCTGCTTTAGCGGATGTTTTATAGTCTGTTGGATATGGTCTTGTTTCAAAGGTTCACAATCTCTTCATCTCACAACATCTAAAACGTATTCTTGCACAAATGAATGAGATTCATCACAGAAAACTACTTTCTTCCAGTCGTCAGAAGTCTGCGATTTGTATTTTTCTGCCCATGATAGATTTCTTTTCTTCAAATTACGAGTTAAGAATTGTTTTTTCTTTGGTCTCCTTGCCGTACGGGTAGTGTCCAGAAGCCTAAGCCGTACAGTTGAGCTACTTACATAAAAACCTGATGCAATACCCTTTAAAGGTCTGAACTTCTTTTCCTTGGATTAAGTGTGATTTCTTTGGTTAAACACACAGAAGCAAGTGTTTTTGCATCTTGAGTATTGCAGAAAGTATGTTAAGCTGTGTTGCTTTGTAGCGTTAAATCCTGGGTTTCCGTTTCGGCGGCTTATTGTTTTCGACACCATGAAGGGTGACGTTAGTGATCTTGGGTGCCAAAGGCTGTTTAGAATCCTGTTTCATTGGGTCTGAAGAAAAGTTGACCGGTCACAAAATTATGTACTGAATAGAAAATGATTAAAATTTCAGAAAAAGGGAATGATGTATTTTAAAGTTACATAGTTACAAAATAACGAGCTCAATAAGGTGTTGATGCACCTCTAGCCCGGATGCAAGTTGCCACTTGACGTGGCATAGAGTAAAAAAGCTCCCTGATGGTCTCTTGCGGTATTTATTGCCAAATTTGCTCCAATTGTCGGGATAGGTCATCAATTTTCCCTGGTAGATGCAGTCGCCTTCCCATCACATCCCAGACAGGCTCGATTGGAGAGAGATCTGGCTGGCCGAGGAAGTGTTTGACAAGCTGTAAGACAATTCCTAGAAACACGTGCCGTCTGTCATTATCTTGCTTAAAAATAAGTCCAGGGTACTGCAGAAGGAACGGTAGCAAAACAGGTCTCAGAAGGTCGTCGTACCGCTGTACTGTAAGTGCGTCTCTAATGACGACCCCTATCATCATGATACTGAAATTTGCCATTGTCCACCCATTCTTGCCAGAATCTTCTAACCACCGCATCGCTTCGACCCATATGACGAGCAATTCTCCGATTCGCCCAACCTGCTTCTTTCAATCAAATGATACGACTCCCTTCAAACTTTGACAGTTGCTCGTATTGAGCTCGAATCCTGCTGAGAGGCATTTTTTCAGTCTTTGAAAGGTAATTGTTTTTTTCTTTTTGTTTTGTTATAGCGTGTATTTATTACATTTAAAGTGGCTTAATCATTTTTTTAAGTTTGTTACTGAAATTAGCAGGGAAATTTTCTTTTGTTTGTTCATTGATAAACTCTTTATAATTAGCATATTTTACTGTATAATAACATTCTAAATTATTATTTCTAACAACATAATTGATCATAATATTTCTAAAAGTAAAAATTTGTAAACAGTTAGTCTAGAAAGGTGCATTATTGATAAGAAGTTTAAAAAATGTCTCTCATGTGATTAATAATGCTAATAACTTAAATTATATCTATAATTTTCAACTGTATGTCTAAATATTCCGTTCCAATTTTAAATTATGAAGAAACAAAAAAAAGTATCAAAAAAAACTCTAATTTCAATCTAAATTCAGTGAAAACTACAGCATAAAAAATAAACTAGCTGTAATAAAAAAATTAATATTTATTAATATTTATTAATTTTATTCAACATAATTCCCTTCAAGGGTTATACATTGATTATAGCGACCCTCCAACTTTTCGATACCATTTTTGTAGTACGATTTGTCCTTTGCTTCAAAATAGACCTCAGTTTCGGCGATCACCTCTTCATTCGACGAAAATTTCTTCCCAGCGAGCATTCTTTTGAGATCTGAGAACAGGAAATAGTCGCTTGGGGCCAGATCTGGAAAATACAGGGGATGAGGAAGCAATTCGAAGCCCAATTCATGGATTTTTGCCATCGTTTTCACTGACTTGTGACACGGTGCATTGTCTTGGTGAAGCAGCACTTTCTTTTTCTTCAAATGCGGCCGTTTTTCGGCGATTTCGTCCTTCAAACGGTCCAATAACGCTATGTAATAGTCGCTGTTGATGGTCCTTCCTTTTTCCAGGTAGTCAATGAAAATTATTCCATGCGCACCCCAAAATACAGACGCCATAACCTTGCCAGCCAACTGTTGCGTTTTCCCACGTTTTGGAGCGGGTTCATCGTGTGCAGTCCACTCGGATGACTGTCGATTGGACTTCGGAGTGAAATGATGGAGACATGTTTCATCCATTGTCACATATCGACGCAAAAACTCGGGTTTATTACGTTTGATCCTCTTCAAACACTGCTCCGAATCATCAACTCGTCGTTGTTTTTGGTCAAAAGTAAGCTCGCGCGGCACCCACTTTGCACAGAGCTTTCTCATACCCAAATATTCGTGAATGATATGATGTACACGTTCAGTTGATATTTGAGTATAATGTATTGAAAGCCGTTATAAAATATTGTTCATACTATAAGTTTCTTTTAATAGGGGTAAGCACTATCTTAATATAAGTTAACTCGACAATATATATATATATATATATATATAAACTGCTGTTTGTAGAAAATGCAACACCATGAAGGAATCATCAGAATCAAATGAAATTCGCAGCAAATGTCAATTATAGGATATTATGCAAATTAATAAAGTTTCAGAGCCATCGTGCGTGCGCGGCGCGCGCAGCGCCCTCTGAATTGATGCTGAAAGCGTATAAATAAAGTGCTGTAGCGGGACGTTGAAAAAAGTCTATGATTATTTGTTAGTGGCAAACGTTTAGTGAGACCTGAGTATGCCTCCACGACGGAAGAATAAGAAATTCAAGCAACTTACGGAGTTTGAACGAGGGAGGATAATCGGCCTTCGAGAAGGAGGATTTTCCTATCGCGCAATAGCAGCTCGTATGCAGCGGAACAGTTCCACAGTGATGCGAGTTTGGAAGCAGTGGACCGACGAGCACCGAACAACTCGAAAAACAGGCACTGGACGACAGAAGGTGACGTCAGAGCGCGATGATCGACACCTGCTCCGCATGGCGGTGAATGATCGCACAGCTTCCTCCAGGCAGCTGGCAGCACGTTGGTCTGCTGCTACAGGTGTACAATTGTCGGCTTCGTCAATTCGTCGTCGTCTGCTGCGCCGTGGATTGCGTGCAAGGGTGCCTTTATACAGGATTCCCCTCACGGCGAATCATCGACGGCTGCGTCGGCAGTGGGCTCTTGAGCACAGAGACAGGCAAGCTGATTGGCACCAAGTTGTCTTTTCAGATGAATCACGCTTCAATTTGTGGACCTATGATGGCCGTGTTCGTGTTAGACGTTATGCCGGTCAACGCTGCCTTCCTGAGTGTATTATTGAACGACATAGTGGTCGAACACCCGGAGTTATGGTCTGGGGTGCGATTTCGTATCATGGACGATCCAATTTGATACGAATTGAGGGTAATCTCAATAGCAACAGGTACGTCCGTGAAGTGCTACAGCCCGAAGTCGTTCCTTTCCTTCAAGGCATCCCTGGAGCTATCTTTCAGCAGGATAATGCACGCCCACATGTTGCGCGGACTGTTCGAGACTTCTGTTCAGCACAACGCATGCAACTTCTTCCTTGGCCTGCTTATTCACCGGATATGTCGCCTATTGAGCACGTGTGGGATATGGTTGGTCGGCGTCTCGCTCGTGATCCGCGTCCTGCAGTTTCCAAAGACGAACTTTGGTTGCGCATACAAGCGATATGGAATTCTCTTCCTCAAGCAGATATTCAACATCTATTTGACTCCATGCCACGTCGTATAGCAGCACTTATTGCAGCGCATGGTGGCTGCACCAAATACTGATTTCGGACGCTTAATTTGTTTCTTTTGTTTTGAAAATTTCATCATTTATTTGTATCAGTACAAGTCGTTTCTGCATTAAATTTCATTTGATTCTGATGATTCTTTCATGGTGTTGCATTTTCTACAAACAGCAGTATATATATATGTGGGTTTGTAGTAGAAACACCCGATCATAGAGGGCGCTGCCTCTGCTACTGAAGGGAGTCCGCTCTTGAAGGAGAGTCGACGGTAGTCATCGGAACGAGGAAGACGCCCTTGTTGATGACTCTAGACGATTTATGATTTAAGACGCTGAAGAGTATTGTTTTAATGTTTTTAAATGTTATTGTGAAATGTCTCGTCAACTATGTGAAACTTTATGTTAATGTGAAACGTCAATATTAAATGTCTGTGTGCTAATTCAAAGTTTGATTTTTATTAATTAATATAGGCCATCCCACAAATCAGAAGTGGGATTGAGGAGCATAATTAGATGTAAACTGATAAGGAATAAAAATAGGGATTGAGGCGCATTATTGAATGTAAGCACATTAGGACTCGATTAGGATATAAAAATCGTGAGAGTGTAGGACTCATGATTAAATTGTGAACATTGAACTGAAATAAAAAAAAGTGTGGATAACTATGTGCTGACCAAGGATAAATTCAAGACTTTGAGGTGAGTCAGATTTATTCTTATTTGCTAATTTAAATATGAAGATTGACGATATTAATGTAGTAGGCGATGCACTGAAGAATCTCAAGAAAGAAAAAATTAAGACTTTGCATAAGTTTATTTTTGATACTGATGGCGATGCTAAAAATACGGAAAGAATAAGAAATTTTACTGGTTTCGAATTCACAGTAAATGACTCTAATTTTAAGTCTAAATTAAAAACTATTAATGATACTTTTTCATTACATGAATTAATTAACATTTGTGATATTCTGAATATTGCATTCCAAGGAACAAAAAACGAAATAATCAAGAAAATATTAGTTCTATTAAATGATGTTAACTCGCTTTATCAATATATTCAAAATTCGAATCAATCAGAAAGCGAAACGGGAGTAGAAACAAAACAAAATCCATCAGTGCAGAGCCAGAACATTAATGAGTCAGCAGCTTATTCTGAAGAGCGGTGTTATGATTATGGCACCACTCGAAATCAAAACATCTCTGTAAGCTTTTCAGACATTGAAAGTGTTACTTCCTCTTTTAATGGTGAATTGCATGAAAACATTTCAGTTTGGTTCGAGCAGTTTGAGAGCGCTGCGAATATTTTTAATTTATCTGACCTACAAAAGTTTATTTTCGCTAAGCGATCGCTTGGTGGTAATGCCTTATTATTTGTGAGAAGCGAATTGAATATTACGTCATACCAGGAATTAAAACGTGTGTTGATAGATGAATTCGAGGTCACTACTAATTCAGCCCAATTGCATGAAATATTGAGTAGGCGTAAAATGAAAGAATCTGAATCTATACAAGAATACTATTTTATAATGAAAGAGTTGGGTAATCGAGGGAGAATTGAAGATACCGCATTAATGCAATATATTATACGAGGAATCAACGATAGAAATGAAAATAAATTAGTTTTGTATGGTTGCAAAGATTTACGTGAATTTCGAAAAAAACTGAAGATTTACGAGGTTATAAAAAAATGATTTTATGAGAGAAAAAAGTAAATATAATTTTAGCAAAGTAAAACAAAACCCAGATAATTTTGTGAATCATAAACGATCAATTAATTATGATCAGAATACTAAATTCTGCTTTAATTGTGGTGGTAAAGGACATTTATCTAAATTTTGTTCACATAAGAATAAAGGTTTAAAATGTTTCAGATGTCAAAACTTTGGGCATAAGGCGTCTGAATGTTCGAAATTAAATAAGGAAACCAAACCCAACGATAACGTAACATCTCTCAATATAGCGAAACAAACAAATCTGTTTAAAATGGTACATTTCGGTAATTTAAATATTAACTCATTGATAGATACCGGAAGTCAAGCTACGTTAATTTCTAAAGATATATTTGAAAAGTTAAATATTTGTGAACTGAATCAGTGTTATTCAATTTTATCGGGATTAGGAGATTGTAAAATAAAGCCCATAGGTATATTTAAGGGAGAGATAGGAATAGATAACTTTAAGTGTTTTACTGATATGTGTGTCGTGGAGAATGGTGCTATACCGCATAATGCTATTATAGGACTTGATGTAATTTTGCAAGGTGAAGTTCTAATAAATGAAAATGGATTTTCAATAAAAAATAAGTCTCTGTGTGAAGAAAACAATATTTCATTGATTTTGCCAGTTAATGTCAATTGTGATGAAATTGAAGAAAATATAGGCTATAATATTTCAAAATCCATTAAAGATGAAGTGCGTCAATCTATATTAAATTACCAACCGAAGAAGATTAAATCAACTAACATAGAATTAAATATTTTAACTAAAAATAACGAACCAATATATCAACGACCGCGACGTTTACCTTTTTCGGAAAATAAGATTGTTGATGCTCAAATAACTGAATGGTTAAAACAGGGAATTATAGAACCGTGTTCTTCTGAGTATTCCAGTCCAGTTGTTATTGTTAGGAAAAAAGATGGAACTCCACGAATATGCATAGATTATAGAAAGCTGAATAATGTTGTTGTTAAAGACAGATTTCCCTTACCATTGATTGAAGATGTCTTAGATCAATTGCAAGAATCACGAATATTTAGTACTATTGATTTAAAAAATGGTTTTTTTCATGTAAACGTAAATGAACAGAGTAGAAAATATACTTCATTTGTCATTCATGAAGGACAATATCAATTTTTGAAAGTACCCTTTGGATTATGTAACTCTCCATCAGTTTTTCAAAGATTCATAAATACTATTTTTCGACCTTTAATAAGTGAGGGCATTGTTCTACCCTATATGGATGATATAATAATATTATCTGCAAATGAAAAGGAAGCAATTGAAAGACTAAAATTAGTTCTCAATCTTGCGTGTGAATATGGTTTAGAAATTAATTTTAAGAAATCTCAGTTTTTGATGGAAAGAATTGAATTTCTGGGACATGTGATAGAAAAGGGTTGTATTTATCCGTCCACTTTAAAAACTAAAGCTGTTCTAAATTTTCCTGAACCTTCTAATTTGAAACAAATTCTAAGATTTTTAGGCTTAACCGGATATTTTAGAAAATTTATTCCTAACTATTCTATTATTGCTAAACCTCTTAGTGATCTTTTGAAAAAAGACAGCAAATTTAGATTCAATGAGGAAGAGAAAAATTCGTTTAATAAGCTTAAAATGTTGTTATCACAGAAACCTGTTTTAGGAAAATATAACCCAAATTATGAAACAGAACTACATACGGATGCTAGCCTGGATGGGTATGGTGCAATTTTGTTGCAAAGATCTTCAAATTATAATAGTTTTCATCCAACATATTATTGAGTAAGAAGACCACGGACGTTGAAAAGAAGTACTCCAGTTACGAACTTGAGGTTCTTGCTGTTACAGAAGCCATTAAAAAATTTCGTGTATATTTGCTAGGGATACCATTTAAAATTGTGACCGACTGCTTAGCGTTTCAGAAAACGATGAATAAAAGAGACTTGTGTACACGAGTAGCTCGATGGGCATTATTACTGGAAGAATTTAATTATGCAATAGAGCATCGATCTGGTTCAAAAATGTCTCATGTTGAATCTCTAAGTAGATCCCTTATTAATATGTTTTGTATTACTATGGAAAATATTTTACCTAAACTTAAATTAGCTCAGAACGAGGATAGCGAGATAAAAGCAATTAAAAACCTTTTGAAAATTTCTAATTATGAAGACTATTTTGAGCGTAACGAAATTCTATATAAGTTTGTTGACGGTAAAGAAGTCATAGTTATACCTGAAAGTATGCAAGCTGAAATAATTAAAAATGCTCTTGAAAAGGGACATATGGGAGTTAAATATACAGAGAAACACTTAGAAGATCATTACTTTATTTCTAAATTGAAACCGAAAGTTGAAAGAATAATAGCAAATTGTGTGCATTGCATTCTAGTAAATCGTAAAAAAGGAAAGCAGGAAGGATTTCTTCATCCAATTCATAAAGATGATTTACCTTTACATACGTATCACATAGATCACCTAGGACCCTTAGAAAGTTCTACAAAAAATATTAATCATCATCGAATTACAACTAGTGCAGAATTTATAAGAAGATGGTGCGTAACTTAAACTATTCATTTATACTTCAATTACTTGACTGTGAATCTACCAATTATGACTTTTTCTCCATTATGACTATTTTCCCCAAACATGACTGGATTTATCTATGTGTTTTGAAGACGTTGAAAGAAAAAGAAAAGAGAGAAGAGAAAAGTGAAAGAAGACGAAGTGACAAAACAAGACGATGATACTTATAGACGATAGTGTTTTACGAAGACGATGATGTTCCAAGATTGATAAATGCTGTTCGAATTATCAATTTGTTACTGCTTTTGAATTTTCTCTTTTCAGTTTTATTTTTTAGGTTGAGATGATCTTTTGTTAGAATCAAGAAGCTGAGGTCATCTTCTTCCAGGAGGGCCGAGTGTGGGTTTGTAGTAGAAACACCCGATCATAGAGGGCGCTGCCTCTGCTACTGAAGGGAGTCCGCTCTTGAAGGAGAGTCGACGGTAGTCATGGGAACGAGGAAGACGCCCTTGTTGATGACTCTAGACAATTAATGATTTAAGACGCTGAAGAGTATTGTTTTAATGTTTTTAAATGTTA
>BMAW01117451.1:6709-27725 GCA_019974015.1 Nephila pilipes | reverse complement strand
TTTATTACAATGCATTGGTTGTTTGATTTTTATTAATTAATATCATAGGCCATCCCCAGCTTTCTATATATATATATATATATATATATATATATATATATATATATTAAGTTCTTCAAATTTTATGTGATTTATTTTTGAAGGTTGATTTTTTGTGAAAATTTCCATATTGGTTTATAACATTTTTCTTTTGGAATTTTGAGTCAGTAAAATATGCTTATCCAGCTAATGTGTCAAAAGCCAGATTTATAATTTTGAAATTTCTTATTTAATATTCTTCATGGTTTCTTTTTCTTCTGTTTTCACTGTTTTTCATGCCCGGGTTTGTACTTATTTGTGATTTGAATTTTATCTTCTTACTACTAGAATATTTTTAGTATTTTGTCAGATATTTGATATCTTATCTTAATTTTTTTCTGTGTACTTTTTATTTTTATTTTCTTTTGCATTACGGTTAAGAGTTGAGACATTGTTTTCAATTTTCTTATACTTTTCTTTCACCTAAAAATATCTTCGTGTTTCCTTCGTAATTTCAAATTTTTTTTCTCATAATTTAATTCTAGCTTCTACAATTTATTAACTATAAAGTTCATAAACTTTTGTGCTTTTCCTCCACGAATTGGGGTACTGTGTTTTATTTCCATATATATATATATATATATATGTGTGTGTGTGTGTGTGTGTATACATAGATAGATAGATATAGTTATTACTCACATGTGTATACATTTGAGTGTGATCTCAATAACTCCTTTTAACTTCCTTTCTCATTGAAAGGTACTTTGTCTTTATAAAGAGCTTTAGATTTAACGCTTAACTAAACTGTCCCAATTAATCTTCTCGCGAAACGTACTAAACTTTGACTTTCTTTTAGATCTTTATAGCCTGTGATTCATATTCTACTATAAGACCTCTTTTCGCAGACGAAATTGATCGTTCGATCGTATGATTATTACTTTATTTCATTTGATTTTGTTCTATCCTATTCCTCCAAAGATTCCGTGATCTTTTCTCGAAATTTGGTTGATGAAAAATGGATTAATAAATGAAATATATCTCACTTTAAAGTATTAATGTATAAAATTCTTCGTAGGAGCAGTTGAGAAACGCTTAAGGGGGGGGGGGTTGATTTGAGTTCGTTTATATGTTGAATTACACCTTGAATTTATTTCCACCTTTGTTTATCTGATTATCTGTCCCTTCGAGAAGAAGATGTTTATTTTTTAATCATCGCTTGAGATACCTGTTCGTAATAGGAGTTGTCTTAATAAAAGAGGACTGTTTATCTCTTATGTTTATCCTATAGAATTTGGTAAATCTTAGCCAGGACACTCTCTAGTAAACTCAAGAAACAAAGGGAACTTGTAAGAGATTTTTGTTGTGTTTTGTAAATCCATTAAAATAATATTTATATTCGTAGATAGTTATTATAATAAAGATCTGCTATTTTTAATCCATCTCTGCATTATTTAAATACGACATAATTTTCGAATTCAATTTAGCTTATAATAAGCAGCGATTGAACCATGCGTTTTGCATTGACCGCATCAAAACACTTCGTTCTTGTTAGTTCTCGTTCAATTAGATATACTTACAATGGGTCATAAATCAACTTATTAAGAAGATATTGTAGAGTCTCTTTTTTATCAAACAAATCGAAAAAATTAGCATTTATTTTATACAAACAAGAAATGATTTAGGATTTTCTGAATAAAAGCATTCTACTTTCATGTTTATATTGTTTTTCGAGATTTTCGAAATGACAGTTGAATTGATATCCTTATCAATATTTCAGCGAACGAATTAAGCATTTAAACCAAATTCTGTATCTTATTGGTACTGTTTGATAAGTTGTAGTTTCGAGTCTTGTTCGGGTCAAAGATAGTCGTATCAAATAATGAGAAGCTAAATACAGTATAATTTCTTTACATTGGATTATTTAAAACCAAAGACGTTAAGGGGACAAAGAATTCAGGATAAACCAGAGATACACAAAAAAGAAATCAAATTAAACATACAAATAGAAAATAATCTTTATAATGAATAAATTGAGTATGAATCATATTTACAGAAGATAAGAACGTCGATTTTTTGACCAATTAAAATGCGTTTAAAGCTATTCTTCGAGAACTATTCATTCTAAATAAATTTAGACAGTCCTCTCTTTCCAATAAGACCTTCCACCCCTTCCTTTCTCGCTCTCATAGCTGATAGAATATATCAGTAAAGAAAAAAATTTTTTTTTTCAAAATACGTGGCTGAAACTTACAGATGTAATATAAATTTGATGACTGTTTCTCAAATTAAAAAAAAAATTATTGATTCCTATTATCCAGAGATTAGAGTTAAAAGGAAAAGACTTAACGAAGCTCTAGTATACAATCTAGGGCCTAAAAATATTATGTGGAGTAGCGAGAATGAAGTACCAGCTGCTTATGTGTCATTTTTTCTCTCATCCAAACGTTTTTGACATTCAAAAATTTATTCTTTTCATACAACTCTATAGCGACATTAATTAAAAAAAAAATAAAGTGATATATATATATATATATATATATATATATATATATATATATAATGCTCTTTAAAATTACCATAACGTTTTTTGGTGTATGAAAAAAAAAATACAGCATTTATTCTGTAAGAGAGACAAGAATAACAAGCAGTAAATCCTTTTTCAGCCACAGCATTTATTTCGCCTGCGAGAAATCCTCTTTGGGAGATTAAAAATTAAATATCGATTCATTTCTTTCATAGGGCTTTATTATTCCGAATGAACAATGAGTAACTATATGTGTCTATGTAGAAAATTATTTTGTGTCATTTTTTTCTCAATAATAAATTTCATTCTTTTCACAGACTTCGCTTTTTACTTGACACATTATTTTTCTCTTCATTTCGAGAAATGAAAAGTTAATGAAAGGAGCAAACGCTCTCAAACTTTTTTTTCTCTTTTTCTTTCCGTTATAAATTCTTTTGATGAGAAGTACTTCATTAATAAATAAATCGAAACTCCGCAAAACATTTTTAAAATTGATTCGCGATCCTGTTTGGAATGAAGTTTTTGTGTCTCTTCCGATAGCGAAAAATTTCTCTTTGATATTTCTTTAAGCTTATTTAAATATATTATGAGTTGAGAATTATAGGCTCTTTTAAATAAATTTTTACATTTGTTTCATTCCACTTAAATTACGGAGGGAGACAAAAAACAATCCAAAGTTATTTTTATTTTTAACAAATTTATGAGTATAAAATAAAAAAAAAAGAGAAACAAATAATACTTTAAAAGGATTTATTGACGACTATATTTATACAAAATGTCCTGGAATATGAAAGAATTATCTTATCGTGGTGTAAGAATTTTTTCATTTTAATATGATTTTCTTGGGCTTAACTTTGAGATTTTTTGACATGTGCGTTCTATGGATTCCTTAAAGTCGGCCACCTTGGTCGTTGAGTGATCATTACATCGAATTCTAAGCTGGCGTTGTTTTAATCGGATGTAGGTTTGAGTCCTGGTTTGAAGACTGATCGAATAGAGAACTGAATGCACATTCAGTCTAACGGGGTTCAAATCACTCACATTAGAGTAGAAGTAAAGTGAACGGGATACCATATGAGGTGCTGACCTCTATACTTAACCCTGGTTCTAAATTATGTAATGCTCATACTACTTCTAAGTCGAAGTTAAATAGATAATTATATTGAATTAATTCTCTTCTGCAATCCCTCCCAGTCTTTCTCAAAGCCAACTCTTCATTACAATATCGATTCTTTTTTAAGACGATAAAAAGGTAGAAAAATTCCATCATATTTCTCATCCCTTACATTTCGATTTCCTCGAGATGTCTCAGTAATATTTGTGTAATTTCTCCCATGTGCGATACGCTCGTGGATCGACCCATTCGATAAAATATAGAATAACTTATTTTGATAAATAGATTTTGTATAATTATGCTTTGAAGTGAAAAAAATATCGTATAATATATATATATATATATATATATATACATGTGTGTGTGTGTTGTGTATTCAATTAATTATTTCTTTATAATTCAGTAATGTAAAGAAGTAATTAACTAAAATTAGTATAGAAACAAGAATTAAAATATCAGAAGAAATTTCAAGTTACAAAGAAAATTTGCGACTAATTTTGTTTAGATTATAGATAAAGTATAAAAAATTTAATTTTTTAATTGCCAAAAACTTAGAATAAAAGCAAAAGAAAACAATGAACTTTAAAAATAATTAAGAAAGAGATCAAATGCCTGAAAGAATACTAAAAGAAGTAAAAAAAAACTAGAAGATAAAATTCAAATCATGAATAAATGCAAACCAAAGCATGAAAAACAAGGAAAACATGGAAAAGAAAATTCATAAAGAAAAGGAAATCTAACATTTATAAATTCTGAATCTGGCTTTTGACATATTAGCTGGTTAAACATTGTTTTACAGGTTCCCTACAACCCCAACAAAAAAATATTGTATACCAAAATGAGAGATCTATTCATTAAAGAAAGAAACAAGTTGCAAAAAAATTAATAAAATGCAAAAGAAGAAATCAAGTTAAATATACATATAGACAAAAGGACTTCTCAAACTTTACGTGATGAAAATAGAAAAAGAAAAAGTAAATCAACCAAATTAAAAAAGCTTACAAATCCTTATATGAGACACCATGCGTAGAAACAACCTTCACATATGAGCCGCTCAGAAGTCAATGCGGTTAAGTCCAAAACACAAAAATTGAGAAAATTAATGTTTTTTGATACATTAGTTTTTAAAATTCTTGGATTATTAATTTACTTAGAAAAGTGAATAAAGTCTTTTTTCGAGGTGTAAACTCTGCAAAAAAACAAGATATGTACAGGATGTGTAAATAAAAACGTAAGTATTTATTGAAATAATGACAGCATCTTAAAAATTTTAGGACTTATACCTTTTGGCAGCTGAAAAAGATAAGAAATTTAAGTAAAAATAATAAAATAACATTTATTTCGTTTTTCAGTGTTACCAACAAATATCGAAAGAAGAAGAATAATTTAATTTTTATTTCAAAGTTTATGTAAAAAAATATTAATAAAAGGTGGACTTATTCACAATGGCTTCTGAAATTATTATACAATATATTCAGAAGCTATTAAAAAAAAGGGCTGTCTAACCTAGAAAAAAGTAACCAACGAGTAAATCCTTTAATAACTAAGAAGATTATTATTTATTTCATCAAAATTTCCAAAAATCAGAAAATATCCAAAAATGGACTTAACCGCATTGGCTTCTGAGCGGCTCATATATCTCTAGCTTACAAATCAAAATTCTCCCAATCTAGTTAAAACAGGAAGTATAGCAATGCCCTCTATCGGAAAGAAAGACTTCTATTGTAAGAAAAATAGTAAAGACTTTGAAACAAAAGTTAAAGCGAAATAAGAAGAGTAAAGAAGCGTAAAAAAAATAGAGTAAAAAAAGAAGAAAAAAAAATAAAGAAGAGTAAAAAAAAAAAAAAATAAAGTTTAAAATCAGAAAAAAAACCTAAGCTCTATAATTTATATGTTCTAAATTATTCTTGATGAAATTTAAAAGAAAATCTGCTTCCGCAATTTTTTTTCAACTCTATTCAAACTTTATGTAAATATCCTGCGCTTTGGTTACAAGTTTAATATTACGTAAGATATTATTGATCAATTATGTTCCTAAAAATATTCAGGCAATAAATTCTAATATGGATACTTTATTATGATACTTAATGAATCACAAAGGGGAAAAAAAGCTTCTTTTATTAAACATATTACTTGAAATTTTTTTTTATTCTCCTTTTCTAAATCCAAATACAAAATTAAAAATATTAATATTAATATTATATATATATATATATATATATATATATATATATATATATATATATACATGTTTATGTGTGTGTGCTAAAAGTGCCTTCCTTTAACCAAAAAATGCACGAAGTTCTTAAGATAAGAGCGATGAAGAAGACGCGCTTGAGAAGTCATACAAAAAGTGAATGAATAAAAGTGTTAAGAATATTCGAGATGCATCTTGACTCCCTGCTTTAAGGTTTCATCTATCACCAAGAAAAAATGGCTTTTCTGGATATGGTCTAAAAAAGATATCACAAAAGGCGAAGCGATCACTCCATTATGATGCCTTCGAGATTCAAATATTTTTCTTCATTTAGGAATTAAAAGTTATATATACAAGCGTAGTTGGCTTGCATGAGGAAGAGGGGGTTAAGAAGCAGATGCTTGCAACTCTGATTTCGGGAATGGTTGACATTGCGCTTACTTTGGCTTCGATACACCCCATACAGAGATGATCAAAATTTCAACAATTTCCTTTTTCTTTTAACACTTGGCTCTCAGTTTTCAAAATAAGTTTTTATTTCGGAAAAACAGTGAAAAAGGCTTTGGTTTTATTCAAGCATATCTTCGGAGTGGATTCTGTTTATTTTAATTAACGTTGACTGAGAGGTTAATGCAGGGATCTTATCATTTTGAACTGTCATGAAACAATGATAATATGATGCATATATATATATATATATATATATATATATATATATATATATATATATATATATATATATATATATTACTACTCTTATGATTGTAAGAAAATGTTTGTATGTTATTGAACTTGTTAATTGTGTGGTGATGTTCATGATTTATGTGCTATTTAGCTAAAATTATTAAAATTGTTTTTCAAATGTTCGGTTGTTTTAAGATTATTCTAGCCACATCAAAAATTTATTGTTAATTTCTAATTTCTTAACTGCTTTTTTACGAGGGATGTTATGAAAATAGTTTCGTCATTTTTTTTTTGAAAGAACACATGGCATACCAGATAAAACAAACAACCACCACAGGAATCCGCATCCTTTGCTGGTTCAACGACGAAAGTTGTGTCAGTGGAAGAGTAATGATGCATGCGCAAAACGACGATGTAAAGAGAGTAGCAGCAGACAAGCATGTCCGAGACGTCACTGACAACGTGGTCAGCAATGGAAGTGCGTGCTTTTATCCAGTATGAATGGGCACTGAGATTAGTCATCCATGAACGCCCAAAGACCGTATTTGATGAACAGGTCATGTCTCGACATATGGTTGGACGCTGGTGTACCACATGCAATGAAGGAAAGCAGAGTGAGGAAGAGGAAAATGGAAGTGGGAGTCCATCTCCATCCACGAATGAATACAACACTGCTAGAGTACAGGACATGGTATTAGGGATAGTCGTAAAACAGTATCATATGTGACATCCACACTGCGTATTAATCGTGTTTAGGTTCATCCAAAATAATATTGAGGTGGAGCAGGTTGTGCGATGATTCCTTGTATCGCAGGGCACCGAGTTTTTCCAGAGTGGTTTCTGTAAACTGATTTCTTGCTACAACAAATGTATCAATGTTAATTATGACTGTGTCTGAAAATAGAGTAAGGTGTATAGTTCATGATGATATGGGTTTTTTTTTTGCAATAAATTTTCTTTGTGAAAAAAAAATATCGAAATTTACTTCTGGAATATCCCTCGTAATATATTATTCCGTGTTTGAACCATAAACTTCAAGATAAATTCTTAAGGAATTTCAGGTTTTCGTAATCAACTTTTTGTAGAGACGTTTTCTGTTTTTCTTAACATTGCAATTATCCCTTACTGTCTCAGTTTTTCCTTTTATTACAGAAATCTTTTATTTTACCTATGTTTCTTTTTCAGAATTAAAAACATTCACGTACACCCATTCATTTCATGAGTAAAATGTAGAATGAAACTCTAACGAACTTTTTATAGTCATAATAAGTTCGTTAGAGTTGATTCGTTCGTTAGAAAAGACTAACGAACTACACTGTATTGATTACTCTGTACAATCTACTATGTATAGATTGTATGGGATATTGATATTTGGTAACACTACGAATTAAAATTGCATTCATTGATATAAATTTTTAGACCGTATAACCAAGTATTTTTAAGTTTAAGGAACGCTTTTAATGTTACAATAATGTTTTTAATAAGTTAATCGTAGACATGTAAATCGTTACATGGAATATAGCATAATTTTCTCTTCCGTTACATAAATTACACACTGTCGTGACAATAAAGTTTTTTGTCTTTTTTCATTTTAATAGCGATAAAATAAATTTAAATTGATAAGAAGGCGTCATATGAAAGATTCGTAAAAATATAACTGAAAAATATCATAAGTGACATTTCTTATTAACTATGCATTTCAAATCTTGATTAAATAGATACTGAAATTCTTGATCTGTTTTGCTTAATTTTCAGTAAAAGATTGGATGAAATTAGGTAACCAGTGTTTAACTATTCTGACGTTAAAGTAGTACAAAGAAGCCTAAAAGTTGTGTTAGAACATTTAAATTTGAATGACTTTCTACAAGTAAATAATTCTATTTGTTTTTTACTTCTCATGAATAAAAAGTAATTCTTAGAAATTAAGTTTGCAGAATATCATGAATGAGCAATGTATTAGATATTTATCAAATTCAATGGCATAAAAAATACACGTTTTCCAGCGTAGAGTATCTCCTCGGATTTTGTATTTTCCATTTCTTTCTGTTAAGAGCGTTTCTTTTCTTTTTTTCTTTTCGTTTCTTTTGCTGTTTTCAAAGTTTTCTTTCCTTAAACATGACGATTTCCTTTCATTCCACCGATTTGTGTGGAGGAGAACGTACTATAAAAATAATAGGCATGGCTCATATATTGAAAATTAAACACCAATTATTCTTGTTCACATTTAATCTCAGAGAACCCACTTACTAATGAGCGCTATATAAAATATCTCATTTCTTAAGCGTATTGATCAAACTAACATAAACGTTGACATAATTATTTGTGATAGCTGATACCAGCAATCTGGATGTTTCGCGCATGCCGACAGCGCTTGCTACTGCTTCAGTGTTCACCACCATATCTCTGTCACCACATTTCCTTATATGATATTTCCTTACGGTGTATTCTTAGTTCTCAGTCATTTTAACTATTGAGTTTGCTTCGATTCGATTTAGTTATTAAAGTTTTGTTAACCATAAGATGATCTGAGCTCATAGAAGAAAGACATGTAAACATCCCTGACCTTCCACCACGCGATACCCCTCATACTCTATGAGGACGGTATATTATTAGCATGAAAAATCCTATTTTTGATTCATTCTTGAGATGTTTAGAGCGTTCCCTAAACGTAATTCGCTACCAAATTCCATTTTCAAAAAATCAGAGAATTCAAGTCTTTAGTTAGAATTTACCTCTTATCAGGATTTGAATCTATTGCGCTCATTCAAAGAATTCCTTTTTCTATGCTGGAACCTTTGATTATGGTAATGATCTAAGCCATATATCAGTAGCAATATGATAACAGAAGATCCAATAGACTATCGTTACAATTACAAGACAGATATTACAATTAGATATGAATTTAAAAATCAGTTCTTTAAACTTGAACTTCATAAACTTTATTATAAATAATGAGCTCCCTTATGTACTCCGAGTAAATCAACATTTTTAAAGGAACATTTATTTCTTTAGCCTTTTGAGTATTTTGTTGTAAACAATTTTTTTTGAAAATAGGAGCTCTGACAATATTTAAAAATGAAGTAATACTTTTATTAAAAAGTACGTTTAACAGGAATTATTCCAAAAGTTTTTTTTTTTTTAAAGTTTTGATCTCCTGTACAGGAAAAATGAAATGGCGAAACGAAAAAAAAAATTAATTCTTAAAACATTTCTACACAAAAAAAAAAATCTTTATTTCACTCAGAGTTAAAGTAAATATATTTGAGTTTTAAATCATAGATAGATAAATGTAGCGGTTTTGTTACGTTTCACCGAGGAATAATAAATATTATGTGAGGGTTAGGTTTTGTATGCAGCAATATCGATTTCACTATTATTAGCTTGATTATTATTTAATACGACCAAAATATTTTGCGCTGAGAAATAGATTGAAAAATTTCTCTCCTTCTTTACGCTCTCCTCGTTGTCTGCGATGACACATAGAAAGAAAATGTATTTATAAGTATAAAATATGAAATAAGTAAAGATGGCTAAAGAGGCCTAAAGGCATGATATTTTTTTTTATTCGACGTGACTTCAGAGGTATAGACCTCTACGAAGCTAATAGCGTAAAATTGGATCGTTTTCGAAACGCAGGTCCATCCATCTGGGAGGACGTCACGTTTTGTCCTCGCATTATTGTCTTCATTTTCTATTAGAAGGAAATCAAAATGAGATTGACCTTTAAAAATAAATAAATTGAATGGCCCTTTACCTAATGGTAAAATACCAAATGTTACGTTCACTGAGAGACAAAAAAAGTAAGCACTTATTTTCATTTATAAAAAGATTTATATCAAGCATGTTATTGACTTAATAATGTAAATTTATATATTTATATAAGAGCTCATTCGAGTAGAATTTAGGAACTTATAAAGATTAACTTAAAGCAACATACAACAACAAATAATTCAACGTACATGGTCCATGAAATTTTATGCGTCAAAAAAAGTAAATAGGGAACATTGACAATAAAATTAAAGTATAAAAAGTAGCAATTCATATATAGTTTGCTGTTCTTTGGATTTTAACATGACTTTTAGTCTTCTATGCAAATATGGCACCAGGGTTGTTTTTTTTTTCTCACTCGGGGAGAGTTTTTGCCACTCTATCTTGATAATTATTCAACTCTTCCTTATTCGAAATGGCTTCTATGGCGTACATTTGTATCAAGATATTTCCATAAATGACCAATGAATTCAGAGATCTGAAGGATTGAGGAAGACAATCCAAAGCTTTAGGTGCCCGATATACTAATTATTCCTTCATAATTTTTAAGTATTCTTGGGAGCATTATCCTGTTGGAAGATCCAGCTTCGTGACAATTATTATTTCTCAATGACAAGAGCAACATTTTCTTTCAAGATAGTTTGGTAGTCCATTTTGTTTATTATGAATTCTATAAATACAATAAATTTCCAACCCCTGATGCTGCCAAATCATAATAGTGCACCCCATGTTTAATCGTTTTAACTTCATTCTTTGATCCCCAAATTTGTAACTGTTTTTCAATGGGTTTTCTTTTACTCACTTCGTAACTATGTCTGGGTTAAAACATTAAAAGCTTTTTTTCTCAGATTTTAAAGTGCTCAATTGAGCTGAAATTTTCGAAACAAGATTGCTATGGGTGAAAATACGATAATTTAATTATATTTAATAAAAATTAATTGATTAAAACTTATTACTTAAAGAATTAAATTTTACTCATTATTCCAATTGCTTACAACGTGAAACAGCTGAATATTGAAATCAGTAAATTAAACTATTCTCTCGTAAAATTTTAAGGTGTAAAAAAATTATGTCACTCAAAGTATTGAAAGAAAACCCAGGTTTAAAAAACTCATTTTTTACTAGTGTTATTTGTACTCTGAATTTCAAATATTTCTACGTTTAAAGATGTTATTCCAAAATTTTAATATTTTTATGTTACTGTCTGGAAAATTTCAGAAACTTGTTAATGCTTGTTTTAGATATGAATGGTTTCTAAAGCGTAATCTTACCATGTTCATTTAAAGTCCATCATATACAATTTGTGCTTACTGTCTTTCCAAATGTTTGCAAGATATTTTGCGACATTTTTCAGCACTTGGAGTTGAATTTGCTTTGACATTTTGTACTACAGCTCTCACTTTTATGTAATTAAATCTTCTTCGACTTCCTGTTTTCCGAAATTTATTAACCTATTTGTATTTGGTTTACTTTTCAATTGTTTTCTAGACAGTACAATGTCTTCTTTGAACAATTTCTCCTATTTCATGTATTGAAATAAGAAGAAATGTTCCTGCAAATTTATTATTTTCTCATTTCTAGTGATGTTTGTTTTTCCAAGGCAAATTCTCTCATCTTTTTTACAGAAATTAACACGTGAATACAGTGTATATTAAGAGTTCAACTTATTTTAAGAATCTGTAAGAAGAAAATGGTAATATCTGCATAAGTGAAAAAGTTAGGAGGGAAGACTTATCAATATTTACTTTTGATTTCGACGTTTAAAAATAGATACATTTTCTGATTAAGTGGAATATTTGTACTAGTAATTACAGCTCATTTAATGTGTACAGGGAGAATTGGACTCTTTATTAATTACTACTTAAACGCCAATAATACTTTATGTTATACACATTATTTATATATTTGTAAGACAGTATTTCAAGCAAAAAAATTAGTGCCAACTTTTTTTGGCTTTCACTGTAGTTTATACAAAGCAAAAACTGAGAGATTTTTAAACTCGAACAATTGATCGAATCCATCCCACATCATAAAACAAATCTCTTTCCAGTTGAAAACTGTTTTTTTTCCTTCTCTTAAACGCAACCATGAGTTTAAGTGAAATACATAAGTTGTTTTTTTTTCTTTGCAAAAAAAAGATGCCTCTTAACGAGATGCTTAATAACGGGGTTCTTTTTGTTCTATATTCTTAACATATAATTAGCTTGAGTCTAATCTCGAAGATAAATTTGATGAATTTTCAAAAAAGGTAATAAATAAGTTTCTCTTTCGAAGCAAGACACTAAATGTACCGCACAAAAAAAAAGATTTGAATATTATAACATTTGAATTATATAAAATTGAACATAATCTGTAACACGAACTTTGGATGCTTTTGAAATGGGAGGAAATTCCAGTTCTCCCTGCAAAAGAAGTCAAACATTCAACGGTGGATTGTGTGTGTGTGTGAAAATGCATTTCATTTTGGGTCTCACATAATTCACGCTCTAACCAGAACAAATTTGAGTAAGAAATATTGAATAAATTTGAATGAGAACGAAATGTTATAAAAAAGTACGAGAAAAAGAAAACCGGTATGTACCAAAAAGAATGTACGAAAACCAATTTTTCCATTAAAAATGAAAATTTGAAATGCAAGGATTTTGTACGATTATTTTTCTTGGTGGTTTATAACATAAGGTTTGTAAAATCAGTTTTATACGATTTTTTTTGTTGGTATTCCGAATGCTAATACATTCTTTACAAAAAAAGAAGTAAATTCAAGAGTTTAGAACATTCTTTAATTATAAGATAACAAATATAATTATGACTTTACAGTTTTTGAAATAAGAATACAACATTTTTATGGAGATAAAGGATGTTAAGAAATTTACCCAAAACATCAAAGAACGTTAGAATAATATCACTCAAGTATTAACACCGAAATATGATTTTTTAAAATCAATATTTCTATTTTTCTTAAGAATCCTTTAGCAACTTTATAAGAAATGGTAACAAAACTAAATTGTTGGTTAATTTTTTTTTTAATTTCGTGGTTCAGAGAAATTTTAAATTTATTTCTGATAACTGAATTCAGAAGTTATGTAATCTATGTTCATCATATGGAAAACATTTATTCTGAAAATTGGGTGCATATAAAAATGAATTATAATTAAATTAGAATCGCAAGTGTTTGTTCTTAATTTCATTTTGAAATATCCTCAGCCCACGTAATACATTCTTCCCTTCATGCTTATGTTATTTAAAAGAAAGAAAGAAAACTAAATTTCTATTGTATTTCATCGCTAAACAGTGAAAAATTTTAGACTCGTGGGTTGTGAAATATGATTAAGAATTTAGATTTCACATAGTAAATATTCCATTATCTGAATAATTGCCTTTAATCACTGGATCAGAAAGAGTGCGTTCAATTTCAATAACAAATCAAGATGAGAATTTTGAAATCTTTCCGTTTCAATTGATTAATTACATTTTACACCATGCACAGAAATACCTACGAACCAAATCTCATTTGCATTCTCTAACCTTTGAAAATTAAAACTCCATTTGGAGGGGGGGTGAAAAAGTGCTCGCGACAAAACAGTGACCTTTAATTTTCTTAGAGAAATGTCAAAGTGTCAATGTCTAATATAATTCCAAATTTTGCCGCAGCCTTAATTTAATTAATTAAACTTAATTGTTTTATTTGATTTTACTTATCTATGATCTGGAGAAACGTGCAGATTTGATAAGACTATATTCAATTTTTCGTTATTTTGTATTTTTTCACATAATATTACAAATAAACGCAATGAATTTAATTTTACACTCGATATTGCATTCACTTAGCAACAGTTTTAATGTTTAATTCAGTCTTTTTAGTAACTAAACACAAAACGGATTTCAAATCAGCATTAGACAAGCAGTTCCCTAATTTTGTAATTATATATATAATTATTACTTTCTTTAAACTTTACTTAATTTTAATCAATTCGAAAACTAAGCCAAATTCATACTGACCAACTTTTGCGCATATAAACAGCAGCTTTAACTCGTTAAAATTTCTACAATATTTGATATGATGTCAGAGGTAACTCGTATAAATACTCGAGTTCCTTCACTACTCTGACTTTTTCTTGCTTGCAAGCGGTGCGTCATATCATGATATCGTCGTTTTAATACGTCAATATCACGGTATTAATAGCTAAATGGTCTTTAGCACTGCGTTAAGTTCCGATTGCACTACACGTGTAGAAATATGATGCGTGAAATATTATCGAGCTTAGGCTGTCTTTGTCATCAGTAGTTCAAATGTAGACCTTGATGCCTCTAATGGAAATCTAATAAAAAGTGAACTCTTAAGAAATCGAGCGACCACTGAGTGGTCATGTCTTGTTATTTTCGTCGAGTCTTGGTTCGAGCCCTGATTCCAATAAATGCCCACTGTGTAGCTGGTCTGAAGCATTTTAAATATGTCGAGTCTCATTGTCCTAACGTTGGCGTGAATATTAGAATACTGTGATGCCAATCCAGGTGTCATCCTAATCATTTAACAAACAAATAGTCATGCGCTGTTCCTAGACGCGACGTTAATAAAACAATCAATCACCCAAATCGGCAATTTTGATTTCTTTCCAGGGAAAAAGGATTTTTTCATGTGCACGACTCGTTCACTTTTTCAAATGAGTCTTTTGAAAGACGTTGCTGAGTTTATCATTCCCTTTATTCTAATTAATCTGCACGGACAGAGAGGGTTCAGTTTCATTCGAGTCGCGATCTATCCCTGTCCAGTTCCATTCGAAATATCAGCCGAAATTTCATTCCACCCGATTTACTCTCGCTCGGAACTTAATTAATTCCGCAAAGAATTTCGTTCTCAAGGAAGACCTTTGAAAAGATACGCGAAGAGAAAAGCTTCTTCGTGAAACACGATTCAATTAAGAATCTTTCCCCTTCGTGCAAATACAGCAGTTCGTCTCAACAACGTAAGCTCCAGCGTCAGGATACCGTCGAAAATAAGTCACCCGGATGTGTTTCTTCTTTTTCACGGATCTTCTGTTCTTTTGTTTTTCAAGCTACCGGGAATTTTACTTTTCTTTGATTTCTCTTTTTAATTAAAACATTTTTATTGAAAAATCATTTGATACGTGTAACGCACGAAAATAATTTTTGTTAAAGAAATCAGATTGACATAGAATACACTGCAAAAGGAAAAATGAATCAAATTCTAAGGATTCAAAACTTGTCCCTGTGAAATAGCTGCGCTGTTTGTTTTTAGGTAAAATATTTCAAAAAATTATAATTATGAAGTATGAGACAGGTTCCGAAAAGAACTATGTTTACGAAATTTTATTCATTATTTTATTCTGCGTTACTTTATATTAGTCCCATATATTTTCATATTCCTTTTCTTAATTTATTAATCAGTGCGTGAAATTAATTAAGAAAGTGTCTTCTTTTACGAATTTTTGAAACAGCTCATTTTATTCTAAAGAAATCTTTTCAATTTTACAAGAATAAAATTAATTTTCAGTGAAATAACGATGGCTTCCATAGCCGGCTTTTTCTGTTACGTTTTACTAAAGAACTGGAGGAATGGAATTATCTGTGAAAGAAAAGTTATAATAAATGTGATACTATATGAAAATAAAAAAATTAGAAAAAGTATTTTAAGGAATTAAAATTAAAAATCGAGAGGCTTTTAAAATTTTACAAGTATTCATTTCCACACATACACAATGATACAGATGTTTTGAAAAATAACTATTTAATATTTTTTAAATGCCTTTTTTCAAGTATTTTGAGACATATTCTATTTGCGCTACTACGTTTAATTTATCTCATACATAATTTGTTAATACTAAAATGTTAGGATATTTGATCCACATATAACAATGTTTCTTTTTGAAGATTATTTCAGACTTAAAGTTAAATGTAAAGAAATTGTCCTTATATTTTCCTGACTTCATTTTAACATCTCTCGTTGAATGTTTTTATAATTCATATTCTGTTAAGAAATTAACTCTTAAAAATTAAGAGATTTACTTCACAAGAAGTGTATCGAATTCATTCCGGTCATTTAGGAAGTCTATGCTTAAGACTATTAAATACACGGATCATTTTTTAACATTGCATAATTATTTCAATAAAAATTAGTTTCTGGATATTTTTCTCCTTTATGATAAGCAAAGCTTTTAACAATATACGGAATTTCCTAATTCAGTTTTTTGAGTACAATATTTGTAATATCTGATGTAGAAGTTTTTTCACTGCCTTTGAATATCTCCTTCGCCGTTGAAGAGAAAATGAAAGAGTTCTTTTTTTCTGGAAAATTCAGAAAATGTATACGTATTTCAATCTGAAGAATATGTGCATAAAATACTTTACAATAAATTCTTGTGAAGATAAAAGAATGCAAAAAAAAAAAAAAACCGTTAGGTGTGTTTAAAGAAGCTACCACTAGCATTTCCATCACAATTTCTGTCAGATTTCAACGAAATATGACAACAACTGCTAGTATATACACAGACGTGGCTTTTTGTAAAGCATTTCGATCCCTTTTAAGTTTTTTCTTCTTCCATTCTAGATTTTGATTTTTTGCTATCATTCACCGCATCCTTCTTCAGCGCTGCAGAGGTCCGTCGCCAATAGCCCTCGTGTTGCTTTTAGAGCGACGTTAATAAAAAACTAAACTAAAGTAAACTCTTCAGGGCTTCAGACGTTTTTTCAAACTTATAATCATTATAAAAGTATCACGTGTAGCTAAGCAAATACAGACTTTACCGCCATTTTTCCTGGCTCGACTGTGATACCAACAAGAGTGCGATTCACATCTTTAGACGAAATACATTGTATTTTGGCATTTTTGAGGAATTCTGACTATTTCTATGCAAATCGATTCAGGACAGTAGGTGTATGCGTTTTTGAGGCCGTCTGTTGGAGTACAAAACCTTCAATGATTATAAATTAATTCTTCACAGTATTAATTTCCATCTCTTCTCAAACTTTTCATATTTTTTTTAAATGAAAAAAAACTAACTTTTGCCTTATCAATTATTTCTACTATCTCCCTTCGGTTCACTTCCGTTATCATCTTTCAAAAATCGTTTGAACTGAAAACCGCCCATTTCTTTTCTTCATACTTTTGAGTAATGATGTCCAATTATTTTTTAAACTTGCAATTATCGAAGAAGAAGTTTCTAGATATAAACTGAATTGAATTTTTCTTGCATTCTGAGATTTTTTTAAAATTTATTTATTTTGTTCTTTATGGTGGTTACATTCAGGGAGTTTAAGATTAAATAAAATGTATAAAATAAAAAAATTAGAAAAAGAATATTAAGTATTTTAATTTCTCTGTTGTGTTGCATTCTCTAAGTTAAAGAATTTGCCAAAATAAGTTTGCATCGATGTATTTACTGAAATGAAAAGTTTTGCTTTTCTAAAAATGTAAATAAAAAACTTCTTTTTTTAATTAAAAAAATGCGCAAAATATATTTGAAAATCATAAGCAATTTTAAAACTTGCTGTAAGATAAGCAAAAAGTATAAATTATTTTCTTCGAGGTTGTGAATCAAAAAAAACATAGCTACAATTATGATACCATGAATCGTAAAAAAATTATAATAATTTATCAAGGATTATTTATAATATTTTGAAGGAAAATAAGATTATATTCGTAACATAAAGAAAAAATTTAAGAAATTAGAAAACATTACAATTTTTAAATAAACATTGCATAATTTGTTTTTCATATTTCAATAGTTTTCATTTTTAAAGGATGCTATAAAACATTCCTGTCATCTACTTCAGTGTTTATATGCAGTTTTAAATATGTTTTTGACTTCTATTATCTGTGGTTTTAAAAGTTCCATCTGGCTTAGCTCACCTCAGAAACTCAAAGAGAGGAAAAAAACTTAACATCTCAATAAAAATGATTCAAATAAATGTAGTCAAAACACTTATGACTTGTCTTAGTCGATATGATACGACACTGGTATGAAACCACGATAATAACAAATTGAATTTAATTTGTTCGTTTAAATTAAATTCTGTGTAGTTAATGAGGCCGCAGTAATAAGTGGTCTAGTCTAACCACATGTTCTAGAGCCCTATCCACTGAGCAGAGTGTTGTATTGAGGGCTACTGAGCATTCAGTCTGTCGGGGTCCTCGAATTGGTGTGATGTGAAGTAGAGGCAAGGACAAGTGTCCCTTTTGAATCCTAACAAAGTCATATTTCAGATGTATTAGCTATAGTTAATAAATTTTCTGTCGCATGAAACTTTCCTTACAATAAAATAAATTTATTTTTTATTCATCATTTGCGATATGTGTATAATGTTATTATAAATGAGTGCAAAAATGAAGAATATATATTATTCCCATTAAATGATTATCAATAAATCAAGTTATCAGTATCAATAAATAACAAAATTATACGGGAAACATTAAAACCAATATTTGTATTTCGTCTTTAATATAAAATTGTTATATAAAATTTAATTGTTGAAAGAAAATTTGATAAAAAAAAAAATCACACGAGACACTACTGGGGATCGTTACACATAGATGAGAATCACGTGCTAACTGTTTGATAATTTCAGTTTTTTCACCTCTTGTCACAATTCATGATTTGAATCATTAAAAGATTAAATCCCATTCAAAAAGAAAAAAAATGTTAACGTGCAATACATATAAGCATTTTGAACAACATGTTGACAGAAGTGTAAAAAAAAATTTAACAATAATTGATGATCAAATATTGTATTTTGGAGATATTAAAAGTTTATAACAAAGACTTTCTTCTAACAATTGCTTTTCAAACAATTTTTTGTTTTCTTTTAGAGTTGACAACCAGTGACAGTCTTCTTAAAATGCGCAACACGTACAATCGTCGGTTTTTAATGACTGCCCAAAGTTATCTTTTTTTTTTTATCAAACGTAGAAGAATGACCATTTTGACTTGGTGTTTCGGTTTTAACCTTTTCCCCTTCCATTATTTTTTTTTCAGAATGTGATATTATTGTCATTAAATGTGTGTGTGTATGTACACATTAAACGTTTTTTCTTATATATATCTAGATATATAAAATGTTAGTTCAAGATTAATAAAATATGCTGAATACGCTGGCTGAAATAGGCAGGTCCTTTTTTCATAACAGATATTTATTGATGCTAACATAAAACGTTACGTACTGATGGAATTTGACCGGCATCCGGCCAGGCCAGAAGCGAGAGATATATGAAAATTACAGCAGAGGTGTGTGGAGAGAGAGAACATAAAGAGAAAAATTTCGTGTGTTGTAGTTGTACCGTCTTTCAAAACAAACGTCACGTAACACGTGGTAAAGGATTAGGATTTTAGAATATCAAATGATAAAAGACAGAGTCTAGAAGAGAGACTATTTTAGCAGGTGCAGTCTTTGAGGAAAAATGGATTAACAAATTTTATAATCTAATAAATAAAGGAAAATTTGGAAGGGGATCGATAAATAATAATGAACACTTTTACTTTTTTGAATTAAGGAGTAGAATAGAAAATTAAAACTATGTTGAGAGGTATTAAATTAAGTTAAAATCATTACACTCTCTACCTCTCTCTCCTCTCTCTCTCTCTCTCTCTCTCTCTCTCTCTCTCACACACACACACACACACATATATATATATATATAATTCGAATTTTGTTTTTTAAATAATTTGTGCAATCATATATATTCTATAATATTTAATAGAACATATCATTTTAAAGAAATCCGTCTTTCTTGAATCGAAAGGCTCTATACCTGGTACAGCATGTGAGCCATTAACGCCCTTTTTCTGAGTTAGTTTTTCTATTGTTAGGATTCTGGTTTAGGAAACCTGGAGGCTTCATCGGGATTAAAGGCTAATTAATTTTTTAAGAACCATCACTCTGCCTTCGCACTGAAATTCATCTGAGATTGAAGAAGAAAATAGTCGCCGACGATTGGAACTGATTCGTCCGGATTCTTACTTAGCTGTATACCATCCAGCTATGTGGATTACCTCAAGAGTAACCTTGAAGTTGCGTGAGAGTTTCCTGCTGTTTATCGACTCGAAGATCTAACCCGATCCTTGTACTATCTGGGTATGAAGGAAAATGAATCGCTATTGATAAGAATCGTCCTGATTCTATGCATCGAGGTACCATCCTGGTATAAGAAGAAATCTGCGTTCATCATAGCAGAAAAATCACCCGATTTTCGAAGTGCCATTTGGAAGTACCATTTCCTTTTTGTGATTCAAAAGTCTTGTGATTAATAATTTCTGTCAGCCCCTATCAAGAGTGTAATTCTTGACAGATAGAGAACAGCAGAGAGATTCAACGAAATAATGGCTATAATCGGGCAAGTATTACCACTTTACTGTAAAAATTCTTTTAAAAAAATATGTGTATGAATATATTTTATGCGTATCCTTAATTGCTATTTTCATCTTTAAGAGAGAGTCTGTTCTTCTATATTTTTTAAAGTAAAACTAAATCAGAGGTATGATTTTTAATTTGTCTATCCCCATTTACTCTTAGTAACCAAAACATGGAATAGAATCTGAGCTTGAAAGCTTTAAGAGAATTACTTTCCGTCAATTTATCACTTTTATGTTGTGTGTGTGTATATGTGATCTGTTTTTCTTCTTAAACATTAAGCAAGTATTATTGCTAACTGAGAAGCAATCTTTCTTTTTTTTTTTTTTTTTTTTTTTTTTTTTTTTTT
>BMAW01117448.1:0-18899 GCA_019974015.1 Nephila pilipes | reverse complement strand
CCATCCAAATATTAAAAAATTGCCAGAAAAAGAAATAAAATTACAAAAAGAGATTTTATTACATTTAACTTCTAATATCTATGAAACTTAAGAATTCAGTTTTTTTAATGACGTGTGTTATATTACATGCTTTAACGTGGGGATTTGATGCTTTTTTTTTTTTTTTTGAGAATTATTTATTTTATGCCATGAAATCGTGCCAAAAATGCTAATTTAAGAGTGATGATGAATTAAAAAATTTCCATCTTACTTAGAAAAAAGTGGCGTGTTAAAGTATGTAAAACATGTTATTCTAACTTCCATAAAAATTTCATTATCGTATCGTTCACCGATTCTGAGAAAAAAGGTACATAATGTTGATGAATTTAACATGGGAGAGATAGGACTTACTTGTCCCCTTAAGTGAGTTTTTAATATTGTTTTAGTCCTTTCAAAAACAGTGATAGTATATATACCTTATCACGATGCTGAATTTCCTTAAATTTTCAGAATTACCCGTAAGCTTATTAAATTAAAATTTTATAATGAACTTTGCAAAGCATTTAGTTTGTTGCAGTTTCTAAAATATTTATATTACAATTTCGAGTTGTAGATTGATAGCACATATTATAATTTAAAAAATTAAATTAATAACTGAAAATTTAAAATTAACAAGTAATGTATAATAAAGTATTAATTTGTTATCAGAATTTAGAATCCATTTTACATATGCCGCAGGAGCTAACCATCTTTAGGCAAGTACGGGCATCTTGACTCATTGGCTCCCTAAGAATATTTTTCTTTTCCATGGGGTTTATTATCTTTGGTAAACATAGCTGATGTATTCCCCCCCCCCTAACTATCCTTCTCTGTTTTCGACCCTTGCAGTGATAGAGAAGTTTGGAGAGTGCCATCTCAGGTGTCCTCGTCACGTGACCGGGATTTTAAATTACGAGATCCATCGCTAATAGTCTGTGCTGCTTCTCAGAGAGACTTCAATAAAACAAATCTATTTTTCACCTTTCTCGTCACAAATTTTTCATTCCCACCAAAAATATTTTTCTGCTGTAGAAAAGATGACTCTCAAAAGGCCGATGATGATCTCATAAAATTTGAAAAGCGACATGATGAAAAAACTATGTGCTGTAAATAAATGACAGATAAGAAAAATAATAAAATTTGGGACATTTAAACAATGCCGAGTGAAAGGTGGGCGAATTCCTAACATTAAAAAGAACCTTTAAATATGTAATTATTAAATGAACGTCTATGTTCTATAACAAGTGAAAACAAACATTTTAAGATAAAATTAAATAACAGTTTAGAGAAGCAGAAAAGCGTAAACTTTAGATTCTTAAAATAAACCTGATAACATTCAATTATGCGAAAATATTCAGATATTATTTTGTAAAACTCAAGAAAGAAAACAGCAAATGTTGCATAGTTATATTTCCAAAGGAAAATGTGTCTAAAGAAAAAGTGGATTGAGGCATGTTTAGAGGTAATCTATGATGAATGAGTGAGGTCAGTCGCAAATTAAAAATCTTTTGTATTAGTATATGATCTATAAATATACTTTTGACTTTATAGCTTTCTGGATAAATAATACACTGCATCCCAGTCGAACAGGTAGATAAATTCTTCAGTACACATCGGCTATTAGTCCTTTCCACCAGTTTATCTCCACACCCACCATCCGAGACTTATCCTCCACCCGCTGACTCGTTATCTCTCCCACGCACTCTTTCTCCACCTACAGACTCGTTGTCTCTGCACCCACCACCAAGTCTTACACTCCACCAAACATCTTATCTTTCCACCCACCACCGCAGTCTTATCTCCTTCGACTGTTATCTCCCAACCCACCACCGCAGGTCTCATCTCACTCACAGACTGTTGTCTCCCGCCCGCCAGCGTCACGTCCGCAGGTCGTCCATGTCTCCTGCGCTCGTTCGGTCTTTTCACCGCGCTTCTTTGATGGTTCATTGTCTCGCAGCACCTACCGCGGACTTTCATCACGGACTCGTTGTCTCGCCCCGCCGCGGTCTGATCTCGCCCACCGGACTCTCGATCGCCCCTGCCGCAGTCTATCTCCACCACGGATTCGTTGTCTCCCGCGCCACCGCCCAACGGTCTTATCTCATCACCGGACTCGTTGTCCCGCACCTGCGCGGTCTTGTCTCACCTTCGGACTCGTTATCTCCCCCACCGCGCAGGTCTTTCTCACCACCGGACTCGTTATTCTCCGTCACACCCTCCACCGCGGTCTTAGTCTCACCGGACTCTGGTCTGTCGCCTTACCGCGAGTATCTTGTCTCCGACCGCGGATCGTTGTCTCCGCGCCTGCCGCGGTCTTGTCTTCACCGGATCTTTGTCTCTCCTCACCCGACCACGCGGTGCTTAGTCCTCACCACGGACTCGTTATCATCCCGCCACCCCGCGGTCTTATCTCACCACGGACTCTTTATCTCCCGCTCCGCGCCGCGTCTTATCTCACCTGTTTTAGTCTCACGCCGACCGGTCTTATCTCACCTCACTTCGCAGGATAGTTGTCTCTGCCTCACGCGTTATTCACGGATTGTTATCTCGCCCCGCGCGGTCTTGTCTCCACTGAGATCTTGTTCCCGCCGCCATTACGCCATCACCGACCGTTCGCCCTGGGTCTTGTCCTCCACGGTATTTCTGCTGCCCGCGCACCGCGTCTTCTTCTCTACACCGGAATCTTTCTCCCACCGCTGTCCGCCGCGGTCTTGTCTCGCCCCACGGACTCGTTTGATCTCCCACACGCCGCGGTCTGGGAGTTCTCGCACGCGTCTTGTCTCCTGCGGACTCAGCATCTCTCTCTCTCACCCGCCACCGCCAGTCCTTGTCTCACCACGGACTCGTTGTCTCCCCACCCACCTGCCGCGGTCTCTTATCTCACCGCAGTCGTTGTCCGCGCCTTGCACCACTTGCGCGGTCTTGTCTCTCACCGCGGACTCTTTATCTCTCCCGCACACCACTTGCCGACGGTCTTGTCTCACCACGGACTCGTTGTCTCACCCACCGCCGCGGTCTTATCTCACTTACGGATCTTTGTCTCACACCCACCACCCCGCGGTCTTATCTCTGCGGACTCGTTATCTCCACGCCTGCCGCGGTCTTGCTTGTCTCACCCACCCGGACTCTTGTCTCTCCGCGCTGCCGCGGTCTTGTCTCACTGCGGATAGATTTGTCTCCGCACTTGCCGCCGCCGCGGTCTTATCTCCCGCACCGGACTCTTTGTCTCCTGCCTTGCACCGCCGCGGTCTTGTCTCACCTGGACTCGTTGTCTCCCCGCCCACCGCACTTGAGTCTTGTCTCTTTTGGACTCGTTATCGCCACGCGCTTACCACCGCCGCGGTCATCTCTCCTGCAGTTCTTTGTCACCCGCACCACGGTCTTATCTCACCACGGACTCGTTATCTCCCCACCCACCCACTTGCCCGGTCTTGTCTCACCACGGATATGGGTTATCTCCCCGCGCCCACCACCGCGGTGGCACCACGGATCATCTCTCCCACCCCACCGCCGCGGTCTTGTCTCCGCACGGACTCGTTGTCTCCCCACCCGCCTTACTGACGGTCTTGTCTCCCGCAGGACTCTTTGTCTCTCACCACCGCAGGTCAGGTCTTATCTCCGCCTGATTCGTTATCTCCCCGCCCGCCTGCGGTCTTGTATCTCCGCCACGGACTCGTTGTCTCCGCGCCCACCGCCGCGGTCTTGTCTCCACGCAGTTGTCTTTCACACTTGCCGTTGCCGGAACTTGTCACTCCACACCCGGATCGTTGTCTTCCTTGCCTTGCACCGCGCGGTGAAATGTCTCTCACTTACGGACTCTTTATCTCTCACTTACCTGCCGCGGTCTTGTCTCCTGCGGATGTCTCCCTTTTTCTGCCGCGGTCTTGTATCTCTCCTGCCTGGATAGTTGTCTCTACCCGCCTGCCGCGGTCTTATCTCTTACACGGACTCTTTGTCTCTCCCACTTGCCGCCTGTTGTCTCCACTTACCCGGATCTCGTTATCTCCCCGCACTTGCCACTTGCCAGGTCTTATCTTCACTTGCACCGCCCGCGTGTATCTCTCGCACGCCGCGGACTTCGTTGTCTCGCGCCCGCAGGTCTTGGCATCTTTCACCCCGCGGATATATCTCTGCTCACGCCCGCCGCGCGGTCTTGTCTCGCACCGGATCTTTGTCTTCTCCGTCCCGCCGCGCCGCGGTCTTGTCTCACCACGGACTCAGGTTATACCGCCGCCTGCGCCGCGGAGTCTTGTCTCACTTACCCGGTTTCGTTGTCGCGCCTGCCGCGGGTCTTGTCTCACCCGCGGTTCGGCATCTTCACTTACGCCGCGCGGTCTTGTCATCACTGCGGATAGTTCTGCCGCCGCCGCGGTCTTATCTCCTTACGGATGGTCGTTGTCTCGCGCCTGCAGGTAGTAATCTCTCACTGCAGGATATTTTGTCTCCCTTGCCCCGCACTGCCGCGCAGGTCTTGTCGCCACGCCACCGCCGCGGTCTTATCTACTCACCTGGACTCTTTATCTCCCGCCGCCGCATAGTCAATCTCACCACGGACTCGTTATCCCACCCACCGCCGCATGACGGTCTTGTCTCACCACCGGACTCTTTATCTCCCACCCACCGCCGCGGTCTTATCTCCTTACGGATCTTTTTATCTCTCCTCCTGCCGCAGGTCTTGTCTGCGGATAGTCGTTGTCTCCCCTCCCACCCGCCGCCGCGGTCGTTTATCTTTCCGCCACGGACTCGTTGTCTCGCGCCGCATCGCGAGTTATCTCACCGCAGTCTCTTTTTGTCTCACGCCCCACCGCCGCTGTCTCCTGCGGATAGTTGTCTTTACCACCCGCCGCACGCGGTCTTGTCTTCCGCGCAGGACTCGGTTGTCTCGCCCGCCGCCGCAGGTCTTGTCTCAACCGGACTCTTTATCTCTCCACCCACCACCGCAGTCTTATCTCCACCACGGACTCGTTATCTCCCCACCTGCACCTGGTCTTATCTCCACCACGGACTCTTTATCCCACCCACCGGTCTTATCTGCACAGCTCATTTATCTCCCCGCACCCACCACCACCGCAGTCTATCTCTCCACCACAGACTCTTTATCTCTCTCCACCCACCTCTGTGTTGAACTCTCTCATTTGTGTATTCCAGGGGCCGATGCTTGTTGTGAATCTGTCGATGCCGAAAGTCTTCCCGTTGGGTGGTATCAGTTAGGAGAGAGGTTTTCAGCTAAAAGTATCGTCCTGGCACTTGACCGAGGTTCATGACGGGTCCAAAAATGACGAGGTCCGTCACCAATTGCCCCCGTGTTTCTTCTAGTGTGACATTAATAAAACCAATCCGATCCGAAATTCAATGAAGGAGAGAATTTTGCCCGAGTGAAGCAGGACTATGCGTTTGCGGTCCTTTTTCGACCCCAAAATATGCTGAAATTGCACTGCGACGCCATTATAATTATGTGAACTTAGTATCTGGTATATTTTATCAATACGTAAAATATAATTTACTGCTAGACTTAGCCAGAATTATGATTTTACAATTGAGTTGGACAAGAAAGATTAAGTTACAGATTATGAATGGACTACGACTCGTGTTTCTTTAAATTCATCGTGGCCGGCTGTTTTTGTTCAGTTGCGGGTTCGATCCTTGGCCGATAAAGACCCACCGTGTAGCCGAGGCCGATGAACATTAAATCTGTCGGGGCCCCAAGTCCTCCCGTTGGCGTGGAGGGAAGTTAGGGGAGAGGGATGCCAGCTCAGGTATCGTCCTCGTCACTTGACCGAAGCTCAAAATATTACGAGGTCCAATAGCCCTCATGTTGCTTCTAGTGTGACATTAATAATAAAAAAATTAGAATTATCCAACTATCCCAGAATTTCAATTTGAACGATAAGTGTAACTTTTGAAGAAAAAAATTAAAAACTGAATCCGCGTTTGTATAATTAAATTTAAAGAAATATAACGTAAAAAAAAAAAAGAGTACAACTCATTGATTCCGGTTCTGAACGTGTTGTGAAGCTCGGAGAGTACTATTCCAGCTCAGATATCGTCCTCCTCGATAACTGATATGCAGACATTACATTTCCGATCAAATCACACTGATTGAAATGAAACAAACATCAAGAAGAATGTCGATAAAATGAAATAAAACTGTTTGGGGAAACAGTAAATTATACGACTGCAAATTGAGTGAGATCAAAAGTATTTCTCTCGTCCCATTTGGAATTTTTTTTAAAAAGAATTCAGGATGAATTAAAAACAAATTATGAAAAGATCCTTATTCCTTCTCAATAAAACATTTGTCGAAAAAAAAAGAGAAAGCTATTTGAAAACATTTACCATATGCGAGGATCATTCATTATGTCCTTAGAAAATCCAAGAGATGGCGCTCGTAACATCGAAAATGGTTTGTTTTATGGGAAGCATAATGACTCGCTAGACAATTTTCTCAGTTTCTCATGTTCTTGATCAAGACGCCTTTCGCACTTCAGCTATTCTCCGACGTAGCTTTTCCTTCCGATGAGTCCATCTTAGCCTTCTTTTGGAGCAGATTCGTCGGAAGCAACTCAACGTTTCGATTTTTGCATGATTTCTAGTGCTCAATGAGGAATCAAAATTTCCCTGACAGTGACAACTCGATGCGACAGTAGTCAAATTTTTATTTGGCAGCAAATGACAATAAAATCAAAACTAACGAATAGATGTCATATTTGTTTCGGCTCTGTTTAACAGATGGCAGCACCCAATGATAACAACAATGTACCTTACTGATGTCATCTGTCTTCAAATACAAGTCCATTTGAACACCCTCGAATGCCCAGTTTGATTTAAGGAGGAAATTTAAGGAATAAAAGGTAAAAAAAAGAAATGAACTGTATCATTTCTTCTAAGCAATCTGAAAATTGATTGAGGTGAATGGACAAATGCATATGAATTTCATGGTTAAAAAACATAAGCCAAGTATAATTATTACTATTTTTGTACCTGTCATTTCTGCGATTGTCGATAAGAACTTGATATTTTAAATTTTACTAATCTGATGCATTATAGTTACGCTCAGGTTTCAAAAAAAAATTGTGTATAGAGCTCTTATAAATTTTTTTTTTTAGTTTATCGAAGGTTTTTTTTTTAAAATTAAAATATAATTTTGAAACAGATTTATATATTTTGGATTAAAATTAAACTGAATAGTTCCTGAATACCTCATATTTTTATTTTTTGTACTTATTTAATTGATGCAATTTTTATTCATTCAGTGACAATTTTTCACAATTGGTATGGAATGAAAGAAAATGTTTTTAAGTTTTCAAAATATGTGATGTTGCAAGATGAAAAAAAAAAAAAAAAAAAGAACTGCGTCGGCCGGGAGTCGAACCCGGGTCAACTGCTTGGAAGGCAGCTATGCTAACCGTTATACCACCGACGCTCAATTCATTTAAGAGACAGTATTACTTTTATAAAACTTTTATAAACAAAAAAATATAGTCTTAAGGATGCTTTTATACATTGACAATGTCGTAGAAACAACAGACGAGATGGATATTACTTCCGATTTTGAATTAATAAATATTAATAAAAACTTTTTTTATTTAAATTTTTAAAATGTTAACATGATTTAGCAACAATTTAAAAATTTTTATAATCATCATGCACTCTCATAAACAGCAACTAATTTCGAGTTATGCGTTTAAATATTTTCAAAATGAAATTTTTTTTTCATTCTCGAGGACATTTAACTGAAGTCCGAATATTATCAGTGAAATAAAGTTCACTTGCAGAATTAGTACATGGCGACATCTATAGTTTGATATGCGCATCATTTGTTGTTTCCTATTTATCATTTGGATTTTATCCATAAATTTAGTTTCTTGTCCTTGAACTTCTCCACACAGATTTTATGAAAAATAAGAGATTCAATTTATAAATTAACGAAATTTTTCTTTTTGAACCTGTGTATTATCTTTCAAAAAGAATAGTGCTTTTTTTTAGAAAGTAAAGCTCGTAAATACATATTTCACTTACAAATGCATCTTAGAGAATTATAATTCTATCTTCGGCTAAATAAATGAATTTTGTTTAACGAAAGTCATGTATATAAAAAGTTCACTTAAACTTCAATCATGTATAATTTTTTAAACAAACAAAAGTAGAAATTTTTTTTTATTGACGAAAAAAAGACATTTCTTTTTCTTTCTTCTCGTACGTGTGACTCTCCAATCCTTTAAAAATCTTATATTGTACCGAATCTAATTATATATTTTTAAACAGATTGGTTCTAATATTTCAAAATGCATGAAAATAGTTAATTGTTCCGTTATTTTTTAGGATTCATCCGGCAATTTTAACATGGGGAATATTAAAAAAAAAAACTATTTACTTGTACTACAATCAGTAAAATAGTATGTAATAATTTTAATAAAAGTCGCATTCCACAAACAGTTACCATTTGATGATGTGTAATTTAAGAATAAATTGTTATCTTGCATGTGTTTGTCATTATTCACATTTATCGGGATAATATAAATATATATGTACAATTCTCCCATCCCTGTAAACCGGAACTTCACCTTCCCAGGTCTGCCAGCAATCGAACGTTTTAGCACTCAGGCTGACATCTCATACAAAATTATTTTACACCTTCTACTTCAATGGAATAATATAGGATATCAATATGAAACAGAACACATTTTGTAGTTTTAATTGTTTCGTGTGTTTGGCATTTTTATTTCGCGTGTACTGTTTTTCAATTTTTTTAATAATATTTAAGTTTAAATATGTTATTTTTAGTCATTTTCCAATAGTCTGGCGATGTTGTGGTACGATATTTGTAGGATTACCAAGAGAGTTGTATTTTTTTTTTTTTTTAACATTCATTAAGGATAACGACAAGACTTTTATTTTATTGAATATTATTATTAACATTATTCAAAGCGTTTATCAGAAATTTTCGAAGCAAATGATATAATTAAAAAAAAAAATTTAATATTTTTTCATATATACAAAGATATACCCAACACATACATTTTTCAAAACTTTCATCCGATTATAAAAATGGTTTGGAAAAAACTAATGAAATTTTTAAAGTAAATGTATTAGTGCATAAATGACTTTTATAAAATAATTAATTTTTGTTTACAAGATTTTAATTTTCAAAATATCTTCAAACATATTTTGCAAGATTTTAAAGCAGAATTCTTTCCAAAAATGAGGTTTTTGTTTTTAAAAATAAATAGTTTGAAAAAGAAAATAAAAGTAAGTTGTGAATAGTTATATTTTAGTATTTATGAACCTTTAGATTATCACAAAAATACATATTATCCATAGACAATTTTTAAAGGTATACAAGGCCAAAAACTTAAACAATCACTGACTAGTTACTTATCACATAAAATAAAGTTGGAAATTTTTTTTAACAGAAAATCAGTACTGTATTGATAAATCGTGCTGTGAAGTAATGAGATATTTTTGGCTCTTTGGATGATATATTTTTCCGGAAAGCTGTCTCTCACTCTATAAATAATTATTCCACATGGGCTCGTTGAAATTCTAAGTAATGCAAATAAAAAGTCCTAAACTTATTAAGCTTTAAAAAAAAATTTTTTTTTACTTATATTTCATTGAAAGAATAAGTTATCAAATTTTTAAAGATATTTTTATAGGTTGTGTATATATCGAAGAGACATAATCTAGTAAAAAAATATTTTCACAATAAAGTTCATGAAAATATCTTCAGCCGAAAACTTCCTGGCTAAAGTCCTTGATTCAAGCAACAAGTTATTAGATTTTTATTAGAATTAACCGTGTGAAGGGAATTTGCCACAAACAATCTTTCAAGTTAATTTTTATCTGTTAAAAAATTGATAAATTTTACTCGGTATTAGTTATTCGCGAAAAATGAAAAAGAAAAAAATATATATAATGAAGCATGAGCAAAAATTTCCTTCTCGGTGACTGGTTATTCCTTTGTCTCATATGCTAAATATTCCACACAGCAATAACAAACGAAAAAGAATATACAAAGAATCAATCGGAACGAGAAATACAACTTTAAAAAAAAGTATCTCTTCCAGCAGTGCAATAGCAAAATCCAACGGCCGTAAAGAATAAACAAACAAAATAAAATAAAATAAAAAAACTCGCTCTCATGAAAGAGAACACTTGTCTCTTTTTAAGTCTGATTACCTAACAGATGGTGTCTGGTGCGTTGTGTGCGGTTTTTTTTTTTTTTTTTTTTTTTTTTTTTTATTGGTTTTGGTTTTTTTTTTTGGGGAACGTATTTTCATAAGTGGAAGTTTTCATCATGCTCAGTATTATTCCAGTCCTGCATCACGCCATGTGAGCTGATAGGCATCAAACTCCAACGGCCGCTTGGAAATATGAATTGGGTTTTAGGCTTAACTTGCAACATTTCTTCATTTGAACAGGTTCTAGCAAATCAATTTAAGAACTCTGCCTAGGAGAATTCAAGCTACCGCATCCTCATAAAATACTCCAGACTCCTCTTCAAAAGAATGATGCCACATTTAACGACCAATTCCGAAGTTTAACGACCCCTTTTCAAAGTTCTAAAAGCGTTCTCTGTTCGATCAATCTTATTTTACTATCGATTATTTTCAGCGTGGTTTATTTTAAATTATAACAACCGTGTCTAGTGGCACATTTAACAGATGCAATTCTAATTTTTATTTATTTATTTTTGCAAGTCTTAGAATATCTGACTAAGGGATCTGAAAGAACGTTCTAAGTCCTATTTTGCGAAAAAAAGAGAGTTCCTTGGTAATAGTAATATTGATATACTGCTGTATTTCTTCGTCTCTCTCTCTCGCTATTTTAATTCGAACATGAATAATTACATTATATCGTCTAGAAATATAAGTTATCATCTATCTCAGGGAAAATATATAAAATAAATATAAATTATAAATAATCATTTCTGTTTTCTGCAAGTGTACGGATAAACAGACTTTTTCAAAATAAATAAGAAAATGAATAACGGAAGACTCAGAAAGCCGTGGGAAAATAAAATCGAGTAAAAAATACATGCGACATATGGCAAATTTGAGGATAGGCTCCACAACGTTAAAAAATCGCGCAAAATGAAAAAAACTTTAAATATTTTCCCAGAAAACCGTGCAAAAAAGTAATAATGAAATCCATAATACATATATTTATATATAACAAAAAAAATTCATTTTTATTACAAAAAGAAAAAAATTAAAATTAGTGTTCTGGGAAAATTCAGTCCATAGGTACGTGCAACACATATTAAAATTCAAATTGAAATTAGGAATAAAACTACTTACTAACAACTATTCATCGCTACTTGATAACAAGCGTGCACGTTATTATGAATTGGATCAAAAATGCTATTGGTAGATATATGTTTAGTGTAACTATAGGCTTTGATTCAAATGAAGTATTTCGTTCGTTATTAACGGCCTGTGTTGGGTTTTTTGTTGTTTCAAAGTCTATTATAAGTGGCTGTTTTTTTTGGTGGGGAGGGGGTTCTCAAGTTGCTTATATAATTCTTGATGTCCTGCTACACAAAACTTAAGATTACGTTTGAATTTAATGACTGCTCTATCTCAGTATCGTGAGTCAGAAAATGTCCCATACTTGTAGCAAATTTCAAATCCTCGCGAGTAAATCAGCTGTTAAAAGCTGAACTTCGACTTCGTCATTATCGACTTCTTTATTACCCTAAACTGTCATAAAGTTGATCAAATCGTCTTCATCCAAAGGGCTTTCTTGCATCAATTCTTCGATGTCAGCCATTTGCATGTTGTTAAGACCCTCACCTCCAATTGCATTTGATAGAATTATAATTTCAGAGCACACAGCTGATTTTTATACTACGAAACTTCCATATTTGACGCATGCTGGAAAAAGTTTTTCCCTACAAGCATTTGAGGTCGATTGGCGCAGCTGTTTGATGGCAGAAGAAGCATGTTTAATGCAATCCATAATCGTAAACTTCCACAACAATCAGATTTCTTTCTTCCATCAGTCCAAAATATATTTAAACGTTTTCTTTATGCATGTTTTTTATACCTGATCAGTGGCTGAATCAAAGAAGAGATGATATTAAGGGTTAAAGCTGCATTTGAATTTTTTTTTTGGGGGAATTGGGATTAGAGTTAGAACAAAAAATCTGTGTAAAAAAAGTATGAGGTGAACTCGTGTTATTTCTTAAAAAAAAAAGAGTTAGTGAGTATAATAATATATATATATATATATACTATAGGTTGAGTGTGTGTGAGAGAATAGCTTGCTCATACTAAAAAAATTCAAAACAAAAAGTAGCATTCATGTTCTTAGGATGGGGAGAATTCCCACATTCTATGAATCGATTCCTTATTTCCCTTCTTTAACGTGAAAAAAATATGCGTTCCGCACAATTTCCATTATCTTTTTTTTTTTTTTTTTTTTCCCTACAACTCCTCAGTTTAATCCAAATTTAAAGATTTTGAAGGTTTCTTCTTTATTTAACATATTCGAAAGCCAGTCTCCTAACTGTAAACCAATTTTGAGAACTCTTCAAAATCGATTTTAAGATCCCTTCGAAGGAATGGGGGAAAAAAGTAAAAAATTCCGTGTCTCCCTTCGCGTCTTACTGTGTACATAACAACATCAAAGTCCTTATTAATTTCCATTCACGAATGTGCTCTGCAAAAAATATATATAAATATATAATGAGCTGTTGCCAACGATAAAGAAAAAAGAAAAGACAAATCCTTTTCATGAATTCTCGCTTTCGAAACGAAGGAGAATAAATTAATAACATTTACTGTTCTGAAGAGAGATATGTCGTGTCGCCATAGCAACAAAGAAATTTTAAGAACGGCAGACGGTTTCAGTGCACGACAAAAGCAGACAATTTAAAGAACAGATTAGTCTTCGAAGATAGGTTCAAGAGGTGATTTATAGAAAAGCGACTCTTCGAATTTGCTAAAAGATTCAGATAAGATGGAAATTAAAATCCATTTCGGTGGAATGTTAAAATTGTCCTTCAAAAGACCTCTGAAAAATACGTTTATCAAGATAATGGAATATATGTGTATGAAATGGAATACTTCGTTTCATCAATTTTAATTTATTTGTCATGTTTTTATCTTTTAAATTTGCAGCTCATTTTTATTGGGCTCTTGAAACAATTAAAAGTGGAAAATTGAGATAAATGTAAAACGTATTGTTTCGATTATAAATTTAGATTTATGGAGGTTTCGACTCTTTTGAATTACGTGAAATTACAATAATTGCAGCTCGTTTTTCATACCAGAATAATTATTTATCGTTTTCAAAAGCAAAGAGAAGATGGAACAGAATATTTATTTTTTTATATTTATAACAGACGTACATTTATTCTAACCATAAGTCAAACAATTTTCCTGCAACATTTTTTCTTCTTCCAAACTGAAAAATTAATGATAAAAACTTTAATGGGCGTTTCACAGAAATAATTAATCAGACATATTCATGCATTATATTCCACTCTGAAATAATAGAATGAGAGGAACATGAAAAAGTTGTAAAAGATGAGAGCAAACAAAATAGAGTAAAGAAACATCTTCATAGCCAACCTTAACACTATTTCAAATGTTTCAAAGAGTTGTATGCTTTTTATGGAAGACAATAAACCAGCCAACAGCTGCTTGCAATTACATCTGTTATTTCATTGTTCTTTCAATTGACCTAAAAGTTTGTTCTTGGCTCTATCTAAAAAAGTAATACTTATGGAAAAGGAAAATCGATGAGTTCTCTCTTAAATACTTAAACATCTCAACTAATAATTTAATATGGATTTATAGAAAGAAAACAAACATCCTTCTAGGTAATTACCAGGTGTGAATCAAAAGCATTTTATCATACATTTTCAGAGAATCTTTTCTTCTTAAAAATACATACACTAAAAACTTGCTAATTTTGAAGAATGTACATTTCTTCCAGAGGCAATTTCTTTTACATAAAATTTAAAAAAATTTTCGAAGATTTTCGGTTTTTTCACATGTCACCTTTGGTCAATCATTCATCGAACTCTAAAAGACAAAAGAATTGGGAAAGATGAAAATAATCTATAAATTGAATTTAAAGCTCCGACCACCGGGCATTTTGATTTCGACCTTTGAATATCAACTACTTCCTCAAATCCATCATTTTTATTTATTGGAATCCAATGAAATGTAAAAAATAAAAAGCTTTCTGAGGAATTGAATTTTTCTTCCGATTTTTTTAAAAAAATATTTTTTACTCTATTTTAATGATTCGTTTGATTATTTCCGTCTTCAAAAAATATTGTGTTTTCAAAATTCCAGAAACCTTCATTATTTTTTGCTCCTTCGGATAGCATTTCATTGTGTTCAAAAAGATAAAATCGTAGATTTGAGGAGGTGTAGAAATTTTATAGGATTAAAAGTACACTCACGAAATCAATTGGCAGATGAGGAGCCTTAAATCTATATTGTGTGATTAATCTCGTTATAAATTTTATTACGTAATAAAATAATATTCCTGAGAGAGTAACGACAGTGTACCAAGTCCAGTGTAGCCTAACGTTGTTTTCCTTGCGTCATGCGTTCGAACCATGATGTCACTGAAGACCTCGGTGTAGCGAGAGATGGGCTATGAATCTGGTTGAAGTCCCAAGGACCTCCCCAACCACCTTTGGCGTAGTGGATATTTGGAGAGTGTGACTCAGATGTCGTCCTCCACCAAAAGGCTCAGAAATACTAGATCCAAGTCGCCATCAGCTATAAAAAAAAACTATTTGAAGCTACAATGAAACAACTAAATAGAAGCGTGAAAAAACATGCAAGTTACATACAAAATAGAATTCTGATACTGTTTATGTGGCTGTATTTATACAACTCTTTCTTATTACCGGTAATCGGTAAAATTCTCAAACAAAAACTCTAAATTATCTGGTTATAAATTTGAATATAAACAGGAATTAATATTATAGACATTTTATTTGATATATTTGTATCAGCTGCGACAAAACATATGAAAGGAATATTCTGAACATAAATAACATGAAAAAATTCCAACCATTTTGTAAGAAATGATAACTAATACTTGTATGCATACATTGACATTTTTCAACAATCATAAAACAACTTAAATACATAATAGTTGTTGTCGACATTTTTTTAAAAAAAATAAACATCTAAGAAACGTATTTCATCAAAGTTTTGGTCTCCTAATGGTGAGAATTTTTTGTGCAAAATAATTTCTGTAAAAAAAAGCTATTTTAATTCCACATTTGTTGGTTTAACAATTATTTAAGAAGATGATAATTCATTTCATTTCAATCTATTTGCATAAATTAACAATAGAAATGACCTCGACTCGTTGAATTCATAGGAATATGATCGTAAAAATCATGGAAAAATAAAGCGAAATTCAAAAGTCCTTCGCTTTGTCTAATGAGTGAATAAAACTTAATTTGGTAAGATCAACTACAAAAATATAAATTTATTGAAATTTTCACATTTTTTTTAAATTGTACTTTTATACTAGATAAATGAAACTTGAACTCTAAATTTATTCTAAAATCCAAACATAATTTTAAAAGAAATTTAAGAGTAAAATAGTGTGAAGCATAATCATTTGGAAAAATATATATATTAGAATGGACCAATAATCATTTATTCTATTGAAATTTTTTTTAAAAAAAATTGTGTTTTTCCTAATTCTACACATTTTAAATCTTATTATGGAAACTCAATTATCAAAATGTGTTATAATAACGAAAATTTTAAGAAATCGGGTTTTCACTTTGGAGTGGACGCACTATACTATACAAAAAAATCACGTCATAGTGTAATTTTAATATGATTATGATGTGGTTAATGAAAATTGATGACATCCAAATTAGGTTAAGAAACAATTGCATTTTTTCTTTCCAAATTTTACTCTTATGTAATCAAACAGCCTCATTTCGAACAAAGATAATTTAATTTAAATTTTCCGTTTGATCCTCATAATTATTATTCATTCGGAGGCGTTTAACGCATTCGTAATTATACGACTTCCTTCTGGAACAATTTTTAAAACTACAACCTAGCGATATTTATTGGATTATCGAAAACTATGGAGCGTTAATCAACGTCATTATTAATCAACGAAGCACTTATCCAGAAATTCAATTACATCTCGTAATTCCGCCTGTTTTCGCAGAACGAGTGGGCGAAAAAAGAACAATTTTCGGTGACAAGATTATATGAATGTTAATAACGTGCTCACGTAACGAGGTCAAAGCACACCAGCTCCGAAGCGTTCCAACCGCCTGGCGCCGTCTCCTCCTCCTCCCATCTCTCGAAACTGAAATATATATCTAAAATCCTTCGCTGATGTGCGCCCACTAACGCCAACGTCAACGAATAGAAATGGAAATAAATGTGGTTACAATGTTTCGGTTTTGATAAAGTAACTTTTTTTTAAATCAAGGAAAAGGAAGGGAAAAAATGATTTTATGCTTCTTGAAGTGTTCTTCTCAGAAATTTTTTCTCTCCTTCTTTAAAGTAAAAGAGCAAAGATTTTTAAAAAAATATCGTTTTCAATTTGGTAATGATATTCTTAACTGGCGTGGGAAATTAGACAACGAATAAGGGAACAATTGAAGTTGTGTTTCTCCAATATAGAAACTTTTTTTAAAAAATATATTCTTTATTTATTTTGTGTAAACTCACTTAATTTATAGAATGTCAAGTTTTTAAATAGTTCTTTAGTTACTTTATTGCTTTTCAAAAGAAACAGAAATTTATTTGTTATTAATATGGATTTTATTCAAGTAATGAAAAATTAATACATCTGCCTGCTTATGATCAAATGCGAACCTTTTCCAAGAAATATCTCACAGGTAATAAATTTTTAGTCAATACTTTAAACTTTAATTCATCAATTAAAAAAAGGTTCGTGGTCCTACAACAAGAGGAGGTTATGTAGCAAGAGTGAAAGTTGTAGTTTAAGATGGAAGGATTGGTTCTCTCTCTCTGTATAGGTGGCGTGGATGTCAGTGCAGGTGCTAGTGTAGGATATCAACTAAAAAAAAGTTTGAAAAGCTCTCAATGAGTTGCATCACATTTCCCATATAAGAAGTTAGTGAATAGAAATGATCAAATAGAGATTGGAGGTATAAAGTGATCAGATGAGAGGAGACAGAGATTAGAGGTAATGTTGAGCACACGCTATTTTAGGCGGGAGATGGATTTGAATTTGTTTCATTTTCGTCGCACTAGAAACAACACGAAGGCTTGGCGACGGACCTCGTAACTTTGAACCTCGGTCAAGTGACGAGAGACACCTGAGCTGGCACTCATCTCTCTCTAACTTCCCACCACGCCAATGGATGACTGGGACCCGACAGGTTTAATCTGCATCAGCCCCGATTTCGGGTCTTTTTTTTTGGCATCAAGACTCGAACCCACGACTAGAAAAAAAACCGAGTGGTCGCAGTCGATTGCCTTAACCACTAAGCAAACGGTGCAGAGCGGAAATATTCGTGTTAATGTATAATCTGATTCTGATTCAGTGCGCGAAATTTATCGGATTTGGACCCTGTTTTCAGAATTATATTAGGAATCGATCCATTACTTTCTTTGTTCGATTTCGCTGTTATTAAGTTAATTTTTTATAATATTTCGCCCAGACGGAAGTTAACGTTCCACATGAATAATATAATGTGGGACTACAAGTTTTCTCACTACATCGGGGTATGTTTTCTACCCCATGACAAGAAAGAAGGTCGTTTGATCTTGAAAGACGAACTGGTTAGAATCCTCGATCCGTCGGTCCTGAGAGAGCTCGTCGCTCTTTCATCTCTTTGTAATTAGGCAAAAGGTATTCGTCAGCTTTAAGGCTCTTAACTTCTATCGTCATTGTGAGAGAGTAATCTATATTTTATCATTCTTTTTGAGCAAAATAAATAATTAATTGTTTCTTGGTGATTATTTATTGCGTATCGTTCTCTCTTAAAGTAGTAACAGAAGCGATTGCGACATAATCTGGAAGAAAAACTTTTGATAAATATAATTTCAGTAATTATCACCAATGAATAAGATAATAAGGGACGTATCCCCTAAAGGATCAAGATATCGACATATAATTTATTACCTTAATTTAGTTGTATTTTCTAAACGATATGCAGAAATTTCAGAGCTCAAACTGCATTACTTAGTGTTATATATATATTTGTACCGTGTCCTTTCATTAACCTTCAAATTGTAGCGTATTTTCTAGCCTAATAATTTTTTACTGATGGTCACGTATTCAAAATCCATTATTTTGTTTTGTAACAGTGTAAAAGTTTGGAAATTTGCTATTTGGATATTCGGTGAATATGTTATAATTCTCTGCATGAAATAGGATCTCAGATGATGAATTTTTTTTTTTTGCTGCTACGCTTTCGAAATATCTGATAGAGAAAACAAATCAGAATATAAATAATCATCTGCTTAACGTTAATCTAAATCGAGATCTTGACAAACACTGCACAAACTGCGAAATTTTTTTAAAAAAACAATATAAAATTCATATAGTGTAGTAAGAATTTTTAATATATATTGAAACATATTTTTGAAAAAAAATAAAAACATAAAATTTTAAGCTCTCTTTATTGCTCAAAATTAATTTGTTACTTATTGTTATGAAAACATATTTCCTCTGGGGAATCGTAAATTTAATTACTCACTAAAAAAAACAAATCGTAGATATCTGGAAAAATTTATTCTACTATTAATGTTCCTTATGTACATAGTAAGCTTACGTTACAGCCATGGTATTTGTCTGGTTTCAGGATTGATGGCGACCTGGTACGCAAAGGTCTTAATTATTAACGAAAAAACAATCGAGAGAGAAATCTAATTTTATCCAGACCTCTGGGTTGT
>BMAW01117447.1:0-14600 GCA_019974015.1 Nephila pilipes | reverse complement strand
ATATATATATATATATATATATATATATATATATATATATATATATACTGGTTTTCAAAATTAAGAGAATTTGATATTTTGTAGAATTTCATGAAAAGAATTGAACGAAATATAAACATCGTGTTTAGAAACAAAGAAGCAAATCTTGTACATGAAATAAGGAAGCTTACACGTATATAACGACCGAACTAGTCGAAAAACAGAATATATAGGCACCAAAATCCGCAATCCGTTCGCTAGAGCATTTCGCCGAATTCCTTGGTGTTTTTTTTTTTTTGCAGCAGTCGTTTAAATTAAAAATTCAAACCTTAAATGAGAATAATCACCAACTTTTAGATAATGGAATGAGGTGGAGAATTGTGGGTAGGCTAGAAGCAGGCCAGTCTTAAATCCAGATTTGCTGAGAATACGATTCAATGTCCAGCGCTATGTCCAACTTATGGAAAAAACTTAAGAATACCGGATCCCACGAGAGAAAGCCGGGGCAAGATCGTCTATCTATCTATCCATCCATCCATCCATCTATCTATGCGTATGTGTATGTGTGTGTATGTTTGTGCGTATGTACTACATGACACTGACAAAGAGTTCACAAAAATAATTTTAAAATAATACTAAATAATATTATAGTATAATATTTGCAATAAGTTCCAAATTTCGAAAATGATTAATTATGAACACTTTAAAATTTATTCTAATTTTTAATATATATATATATATATAGGTTGAGTATCTAATATGAAAGACATTGGTATTAATCAACATAGACTCGATGCAAATAATTGTAGTTACAACACACATTACACTAAATTATATTATCTATTTAAAAAATCGTGCATAATACAAAAGGAAGGCTTGGATTCGAAAATGGTTTTACTTGATCATGTAATTTTGTATACACTTAAGGTTTTTGTTATCGATAGGTGGATTATTTATGTCCTTTATTCCAAAGAAAGAAAATTATTGAGTTCATGATTTATCATATAAACTGTTTTATTGTCACTATTCGTCAAGTCTGAAGTGGCTGAAAAAATGTCATTTAGGAATAAGAATATAAAATTTAGATCTTTAAACAGAAAAAAAACTTGTTTAGAATTTCAAAAGCAGTTCCAATTCACATAATTAATCTATACACTTTTTCGAAAGAAAAAAAAAGGAAATCCGGGTTTTCAGAAAAAATATATTTCTCAGGAGGCTAAGTAAATATTTCACCTTTTGTTTAAAATTTAGTTATCGAAGCTCGAGAATTAGTCCCAGTAAATAGTAAAATGCGATAAATTGCTGGGTTTTAATGATGAATGTAGTTTCCCTGTCTCCGATTCTCAATTGTACGTATTGCAAGCATTATTTTCAATTATTTTTGCAGATAAAAGCAACTAAATAAACTTTACTTCTCGTAAGATAACAACATAGTGTTTATTTATTGAAATTCACAAGAGATTTAAAGGAATATTAAGAACATCAAAGATATATTCTTAGTATAATGGATTGTTGTTAACTATTTATTTTAGATCATCACATTTAAGAACTCCCAATACATTGTCTAGTTCTTAATCCCTTAAACTTCATTTAAAGAAAAACATTCAAATAAGTACAAAACTATGATCCTGCGTTTTCCTTTTTTGTAAACAAAATATTTCTTTCCTGGTATAAAAACGGAAGTTATGGGGTTTGTTTCTCTCAAGAAATTAATTACGAATCGTAGGACTGAAATTGTATGTGTACAAGTATATTACACAAATAAGCTTTGGAAATGAAAAATATAAAAGCACAGAATTTTATATGTTTTGTATTTAAATGATGACAAAGATAAACAATTACACATATAGAAACTACAACGAAGCGAATGTCAAGAACATTTATCCTAAACACCACTTATATGTTTCAATACATCGAAATCCCAAGCATTATATACATAGAGAATTATGTATAAAAATGAATTCAGTGTTGCATATTTTTCAGAATACTTTTTTCAAAGAAAAAAAAATCTTATACATATCATTAAATCAAACAGTTTAAAGATTCTGTCCAAATGTAAATTGAATCTTATTCGAAATTTCCTAATCTGTCATTTTGTGTAATAAAAACCTTTTTTTAATAAAATAGTTAAATACTACATTTTATGTTAAAACAGATTCCTTATACTACATAAAAGAATAAATTTCTTTGTTTCCTCTTTCTTTCTTTGTTATTTCAATTTTCAACGTAAAAAGAATTATCAGTTCAAAACAAGTATAAATAAATTTAGAAAATAATTAAAAATTGAATTAATCATTTCTCCTGAAGAGCCGGGAGCTACATGTTTGTACTCACAGCCCTAATTAGAAAACAGTTTAGGGTTGAACCTTAAAGTAGCTTTACTATTATGTTTTGGATAATCTGATTCTAAAATTAAAAGGGGCTTCATTCATTACATAAATGAATTATTTGTGAGAATTTGATTAATTGATTGTTTAGAAAAACTGAATTTTAAAATTTTAAACATAAACTCCAAGAAAAAAAATCTTTTTAATTTTCGTTTATTTACTAATGAGGTATGTCAGGATCCTGGTATATTTTCCACAAAATGCGTTTCAACCTTAAGCTCTGATATTCTGTTATTATATTTCCTATGCAGTTAATATATTTTTTTTTAATTTATAAGCACTCACAAAGTTTAGGTATTACACAATATTTGTATACTATTTATGAGAAATTGGAATCACAAAGCTTAATCTTACATGTTATTTTTGAAATTATAATTATATTGAGTATATATATGGAGATAACTTTATGTTCATGTAAGTATTTTTCAAGTTTTCAATTTTATAAATGGAGTAAATTTCATTCAAGTTATACCAAAGCTCATGTGCATGAGCAAAAAATGTAAATACTGCTATTGATTATTAATTGCTCATAAATAATTATTTATGTTTATAAATGTAAATATCTCTGTGAATAAACATATGCATAAATATGCAGATATATTAATGTTGAAGTATGATTTCTACTTTTAATTTTAAAAAGGTGAGGACTAATTAAACTGGAAATAAAATGAGTTTAACTTATCATATCATATTAGTCTCAGTTTCCTTCAGTATTTTCTAAAATACTATTTAACAGAATTAAACTAATACATACCTTTAAAAAAGTTATGCTTGAAGTTTATTTTTATATTAAATTAATTTAGTTTCAGCACTCATTAATTTAATGATGTATTAGTCACAATAATTAATCTATCACTTCAGCACATTGATTATGAATTATATTTTCCATCATTAGCTCCTAAAAATGACTCCCTGAGTAGGCAATGTACACTAAAGTAGTGCACTGAATTGAAATGAATGTAATTAAATTCATTCATATTATAATAAGATAAATGCATCGCATGAATTTTGTGTTGTTTTTTAAGAAATATATATGGATGTGGAAAATGGATGTAGCTTAAATTGTAACCATGTCATCTCAATTGGGTTCAATGTTATGAGACTAATTAAGTATCATTAGCTCACCGTTGTGTAGAACAGGAACGGTAATCGCTGAAAACACTATGCATCATAAAATTACTTTAGACAATTGAAACAAATTGGAATAGGAAAAATAAGTTTATATTAAACAAAATTGAAATAATCCGTACTATTCAAAAATTGAATCATCAAAAGCCATATTTAAGAATGGTATATCTGTCCGTAATTGTGATTGCTTATTAATGTCACACTTGGAAGCAATATAAGGGCTACTGGAGACCGTCCTTGCAGTTTTGAGCCGCAAGCAAGTGACATGGCCGACACCTGAGCTTTGGCACTTACCTTTCTAACTGGGAGACATGGAACTTCTATCGGATTTAACATGCATAAATCCCGTTACACAGCAGGTCTTTATGGGATCAGAACTTGAATCCACTAATCGACGAAGAAAATGCTGACGGCAAGACCACGACCGTGAGATTACCTCGGCCACTGAAATATCTCTGTAGTATCTCTGTAAAATCTCAATAATAAACATAAGTAATTATGCATGAGAAATTAAATATTAATCGTTAAATTTTTGCATTTGTATGTTGTCTACTTACCTTTAGGTAAAACTCGTTTAAAACATGATGAATTGAGGGTATATCTAATCATAACATTCGATGCGATAAGCACAATCTAAGTTTTGAAAATTAAAACTATGCAAATAAGCAAAAATTAAAATTTCATGATTCATATTTCTCATGACTTTTGTACGAATGTTGTGTTATACTTAAACTTTTTGAATATTTAATATAAATGTTTACTGTCCCTGAAATTTAATCTATTTTATTAATATATGATCAGTGGACAGGACTTATTCTAATTTCATAATGAGCGAATTATCAACAATGTAGATGAAGTACGTTTCGAGAAAGGGCTCCAGAATCTTGAAAATAAAGACCATTCTATGTAAACCGCAGTCAAATATTTTCCACAGTAGTATATATATTACTCTTATACTTCTAAAATTCAATTTTTGAGCGTTTTTTCGTTATATTTTTATAAATAGTACATGTATGGGTTGAACGAATCATCTTCTGATATTTAACAACACATTAAACAAAATCCTAAATTTTAAGCATTCTAGTGCATCAGTTACATTAAAGAATAGTGAAAATAAAATATCTTCATAAAGTCAAACAAGAATTTGTTTTTCTTACGTAAAATACAAAAAGTGAAAACTACATTAACGATAATTAAATGAACTATTAGCAAACAGCAACATAAATGAGCGAATCATTTTCTGGACGATTAACAAGCTGCATCAGATTCCATTGTAGGATCTTCACTATACAACTAAACAGCGTAATTATGAACTCGCATTCTAAAACAGAATTAATGGTAAATAATAGTAATTGATAGGCACTAAAGAAAACCTATTGGTTAATGGAGAATGAGACCAATGATTCTCGAATTTTACGAACCACTCTTAACGAATTAAGACTTTAGTCACTCACATGGGTGCTATTCCAGTTAATACTAAACACGACCTTTGGTTTTCTTATGTATTTGTTTTTACAGGAACACATGTAGTCTCGTAAAGGTGCTCTTGTAAAAGAAGAAGTTTTTTATTATTTAGAAAATGTAGAAAGAAGAGAACAAGGGGAATTTAACAAAAATGAAGCAGTTTCTTTTCCTGGAAGGGTCCCAAAGGCTTGCTATTAAAGTACCAACATGGAACGGCGAGGAAAAAAAGATAGATAAGTAAATTGTGCAGGAGAATAGAATTTTCATCCTGGGATTTGGGGATTTTTTCCCGCAACCTTTCTCTTAAGCCTGTCGGGTGTTAAAGTGTAATAGAAATTGAGCATTTCTTATAGAATTTTATTATTTAGCTTTTTAGAACATTTATTTTTGTCTTTCTTCTTGTTCCAGCTAAAACTTCTGGTCGATTCTATCTGATCGACACTAAAATTTATTATTCCCAGTCCGTACGGCTTGTAATGCCTAACCACCCGTCAAAGGAAAAGATTGTAACTGAAATGGCACCCCACTATCCCCATCCATGGTTTGTCAACGAGTATCTATCGATTTGTCAACTTTAGAGAATTTATAACATGGGTTTCATAGCGCTGTTCCCTTCAATTAACATTTTTGGTAACAATTTGACAAACTTTGTATTGAAAATCCTTACCAATGAAAGAAATATGTCTTTCTTTGAATGGGGATTGAAATGAATTATTAATGTGTAGTGAGTAGAATTGAGGAGATTGCAGTTACCAGCAGTAGATAATTTAGTTCAGAGGTTGGTAGGTTACTGTATCATAAAATTTTGAGCTGAATAGTGAAAAAGTTCCATATTTGTTGTCGACCAGTATTGTATTAGGGGCCTTTAAAGTGAATCATAATATGATTGATAACAACTCGAACTCGAATATTTTGATGGTCTAAGGACTCAAACCCAATGGGGTTGTTAAGATGATTGAATTTGGCTAATTACCGTTGCACTGAGAAGCAACTCGAGGGTTAATGGCTACTGACCTCGATCAAGTGACGAGTATGGCATCTGAGCTCTGGAATTTACTTTTCCATACTTCCAAACCACGTGAACGGGAGGACTTTGGACCTCGACCAGAAATAATGGGAAACAGTTCCCATACACGATGGGTCAATAATGACTGCAAAGCTCGAACTCATAACTCAGAGTAAACAACACAGGCCATGAGTCTACAACATTTGGTTATCACAGTTAAGATGGTAGGAAGAAAATATCTGTAATTTAATTAAACATCGGATCAGACATGCATAGAAAGTTTTGCCACATATAAAGAGGTTTAAGGATGAAATATTCAATATTCATTGATCGGAATAAAATAATGTAATTACCATTACTATGTGAATTTTTGTTCATTAAATTATAATATAGTGAATATATAAACAATATTTATAATGAAACATGAAGAAAATAATAAAGAGGTGGAACAAATTTTACTGCAAAAGATTAAGCGGAGAAAGGGGTTCTAAAAATTGAAGGAAAAAACATTGTAAAGAAATTTTATACATCGCTTATAATTCATTTACTCTAATTAAATCTATTTCTATGAATCATTTTTTCAAATATCGTTTTCGCAGTAAGCGTATAAATCTCGGTTATTGATGAAGTAATTTTAAGCCATTGCCAAATAATGAGATTAACTGATTAGCCACCCCCCATCATGTATGTATCATCACGCGCTGTAGTAACTTTCATGCCATAGCAATGTGAGGACTGTGAGCACCAACAGATTTAACATGTATAAGTCCTATTATACATCAATTTGGAGGTGTAGTCGCTCATTTTTCTCTACTTTTTTCCACCAACCATGTAGCCGTGATAGATTATGATCGTGGTCGTAACCATAAGTTCGATTCACGTGTTCTAGTCCGGATGCCTCCAAAGACCCACCTGTAGTGGGACTGTTTCTAAATATGTCCAAGTTCCAAGTCCACCCTTTAGGCCGACGACAACGATTGCCTAGTGATCATGGTTGTGGACTCGGACCGTGGTTTCCATTGAGTCGTTGGTTCGAACCTTCATGCGACAAAGACCCTCCATGTCGTTGAGGCTGATGCATCTTAAATCTGTCAATGCTGAAAGTTCTCCGATTGGTGAGTGACATGGGCAAGGGAGTTCCTCTCTGGTGATCGAAGCTCGTCACATGATTGAGGCTCAAAATTAGGAGGTCAGACGTCAATAGTCCTCATGTTGCATCCAGTGCAACGTTACTAAAATCAGACCATTCCTGTCGAAGAAGTATTGAAGTTTAAAGAGGCAGATGCCATCACAATTTTTCTACTGGTCACTTGACTAAGGATACAAATTACAAGGTTAATCAACAACAGCTTCTTCAATGTAGCTCCTGAATGAGACGTTTAATAAACATTTTAAATAAACTTTAAATAAACCACAATCCATATTCACGTTTCTTTCAAACCAGAACTTTAACTTTGTTAAGAGATGGAAATATTATATTCTGGGCAATGATCTAACTGCTTGTTTAAATAACATGTATAATTCCCAGAATTTTTCTCTGCAGTATATAGTTGAAAACTTTCTTCCTTACATATAAAGAAAATGGTGACAAGACATTATTTCTTTATGAAATAATTGATGTGTGGAATAATTAAAGATTTCGCGAAATAAGTTAAAAGAAGGGAAAAAAGTGTTGATGGTATTCACCGCACGATTTTTGAAAGAGATTCATCAAATAAACAAATTTTTAGAAGAGAATTATGGATTATAAATGAGCTGAAGGAAATGTTATAAACATTCTAAGTGATAGTAGGAAGAAATGACGTGGGGTGGTATGGTTTTTGTGTTCCTTCTCATAGGAAAAAATATTCATTATTTACTTGCTAAATTGTGAATATATGATTACTAAAATGTTTTCAGATAATTACATAAAGTTCGCTCAAACTAGTTTGAATTTAAAACAATTTTTTATTCTTTTCTTCGAGAATAATTATTTTATATTTATATACAATACATTGAGATCTTGGCAAATAGAGGGAGACACATATTTTTAGAATGTTTTTTTTTTTTTTAAGAATTTGAATAGTCTTGATTTTATAGGTTTTGGGAAATTATTTTGCATAAATTATTAAATTTTAGCGATTATTTGGCTTAGGTTTTATAATAATTAAAATAATCTTTTTATTAAACTATTTGTAATACTTTTTTTAGATTTGTACATTAAACCAATAAATCAATAGATTAATGGAAATACATTCTTTATAGCGCCATATTAGATAGGATGAGAGCACAATATTGAAAGAGATAAAAATTATAATTACTTATGTTTTAAAATATTTTTAAGTGTGTGTTAATGGGTTTGGATTACTTTTAGCTGATGGTTATTTACTTTGGGCTTAAAGAATTTAACTTTTTACCTTTTTTTCAAATTTGAAATACTATTTGTTTCTGAAATTTTAATCACTTTCGGCTTTTACCTTAATGGATAATGTAAGTATTGAAATGTGAGAGAATGATACGTAAAATTAATTTAAACATGTATTTCCAAGTCTAAGATATAAGTACAGTTATATATATAGCATTAATTTCGTTTTGATTTTCATAATCACTTTTTTTTAAATGTGCCTTTCTTTTGCGTGGTAGAAGTACTGCACTTAGCGTCATGCAAATTTTCGGAGCGATAGTGCTGAGATGGATATGCAAATGATTAAAAATAAAAGACAAATGAAATCATGATAAATTAATGTGTTCAATATTTAACCTGCCTACTTCGGACAGCAATACATGCTTCAATCAGGCGAGGCATTCGATCAATTAACCCATTGATGGTTTTCTGAGGTAACTGTTGCTAGGCCATATCCACTGCTGTGCGCAGATCATCCATGGGTTTTGCGCTAGTGGTCCTCGGTTCATGCCACGCGCAATGAAATCCCACAAGTGCTCGATGGGATTCAGATCTGGAGAGTTTGCTAGCCAGGAAAGAATGTCAAATCCAGTCAGGCTGTTACGAGTTCATCGTACGACATGCGACCTGGTATTGTCTTGCTGAAATACAGAGTTGGGTACTCTCTAAAACAAGGGAACAAAAACAGGCTCCACAATTTGTTTCACGTAGCGGTCCGTAGTCAAAAGGCCTTCAATGTATACCAGAGACGTCCTGTAATGAAACTGTATACCACCCCAAACCATTAGGCTCGCTGCAGGATCGGTTTGACGATCGGCAAAATTGGTTATTACATAGCATTCTTCGGGTTGCAGCTATACCCATCAATGCGTCACACTGGCTGTCATTTCTTCACAGACAGAAAGGAGATTTAGCCATGAACAGTACCCGTTGCGGTCCAGGTATGATGACGATGACACCACGCCAGGTGTCTAAATCTGTGCTGAGTGGTCAACGGTATTCATGTTCCTGGTACCAGTGTACATAGCTGTACTTCATGCAACCTGTTGCATATGGTTTGGGTGGACACCGATTCATCTGCTCCTGGAGACAACTGGCTTCAGATTTCACGTGCCATGGAGAAAAAGTCTTGAATAGTCAACTGGCGAATACACTAGTCTATGCGTTCTGACGTGCACCTGTGTGCACCACTTTCTCTTCGGCGTGTACGTAGACCTTCCTGAATCCATCGTATGACACGACGTTGCTTTGCGACGTTGTTCCCCGGTCGTTAACTAATGGTGTTAAGCTTGCCGACGTCTCAGAGGCATTTTCAGCGCTTCTTCGAAAGTCGTAAATGCTACACAAAACTTCGGATGCTGTTTATGAAAAGGGAAAGTTGCTGGTCTTTATAGCCTGAATATGAGTACCACGTGATCAGATGCATTTGCAAATTTAATCATTTCCATATCCGTCTCACCACTACTGCTCCTGAAATATGCATGACTCTACGTACATTATATCTTGGTGTTTCAATTTCACTTTTGAGGAGATTATATTTCTTAAACGCAAATGGTTTTTTTTTGTGTATGCTGCACCTATTGTTGCGATATAAGGTTTCATATAATAATTTGCTATTTTTTTTAGCCACCCAAATACATAATGTTTTCGTCAACGACAAAATCGCCATCCGAAAACTTTTTGTTATAAATATGTCTTGAATATATTTTCATATTACATATCCTCTAATCTGGCATCCAAATTTACATTTCGTTGCTCTTTTTGTGGACGAAATCAGGTTCTTAGCTATCTTATTAAGACGTTTAAATTTCTGGGGTTGTTGGTGAAGAGAACTGCTACAAATTCCTAAATACATTACTTCCAAAAATTATAAACGAAAGTCTTATTAGGTAGCATTGGTATTTTTTTTTCTTTTTGCAAAATCAAATAACAGTATGAAGAACAGTAAATATATGTATTTTTTCTTTCTTTAATGTAATATATAATACCTCAGAGTAAGAAAATAATATTTGTTAATCCAAATTTGCACAGGCATAAATTTTAAAATAATTATGAATTAAAAATATTATGTTATATAAAAAATAACAGATATAGAGCATTTAATAAATATTTGAAGATTAACCTTTTGGCAATGGGTACTTAGGAGAAGAAATGTTCCTGAAGACGGGACATTTTACTGTGTTACTTTCCTCCCTCCCCCGCTTTTGTCAATGATTAACAGTTCTGAGTGTCCAATTGCAATACGGCTAGATAGCAAATTGGTCATGATGTTTGAGTTCTGAATACCCCTATCAACCAATGATTTTCCCTTTTTAGGGAAAATTATTTTTAAAAGTCGAGTTGTGATTACCTTTCCAATTTCATTTAAAAAAAATTGCAGAAATGCGTTCCAAAAATAGGCGGCATTACTTTCACACAATGCCTTTGTACTTCCTTTAGAACCATAATACATTTAGTATAATAATTGTTTCGTATACAATAATCCTAAACCTATAATAATATTATTTTACTTTACAATATTTTTGCTATGCTATCGCCACATTTAACACGAGAGGGAATTTATGTAACGAAATTATCAAATTACATTGCATTTAATAATGTAATTTATAACATAGACAATAACATTTTGATCAATCTATTCACACACAAATATTTCGCTGGAATTTAAAATCAAATTTATTTCATATTAAAGCAATTGCAATGACTTATTTAAGCAGAAATTAATAAGAACTGTTAATAAAAATAATGCTGAAGGGAATAATTCGCTTTGTTTTTAAATTTTATTTTTGTGCGACTTGAGTCACGTAGAAGGGTAAAAAGAGAAATTTTTAATCGAACTTTCTCCATCTCACAACATTCTGAAAAATAGATGGACCGGCCACGTGAATGGCGTTTATGGACACAAGTTCCATGGAGGTCTGAAAAATGGGAAGGAACTCCTTAGTGGATTTCTTAACCAACCCTGCCCTTTAGAAGATTGTTTTCTTTTGATCGCAAAATATATGGCTCATACTGAATATGTTAAACATATGTTTTCTGCTTTATCATGAAGTGTAAATTTGATAATTCAGCTTGCGTATCTTGGTTGAAGAATTGAGAGAGTAAACTTCGGAAAATCCATCATTTTCAAATCCTGGGATTGATTTAAATGGAGTAGTATCTCAGTGTGTCAAAACTTTGAAAGAATTTATTTTTTTCCTTAAGAAATTCTCTATGCTCCATTAGCAAGCAATAATTCCTTATTATACCCATTTTCTAACAAAAAAGAAATAAATTTTCCACTTATAAGTAGCTATTTAAAATTATATTTAAGTTCTTTCTTCTTTTTTAAGTTTATAAGAGATAACTATATTCCTGCTGTCTATTAATAATAATAATTTTTTTATCTAGTTAATATCACAATTCCTAAAGTATTAAAATTCATTCGAAATGTTGACTACATTGTTTTAAAATTGACATATTTAAAAGGATGGAATCGTAATAATGAATTTATTTCCTGACGAAATGTAAAAAAAAGCTTACGAGCTTCGTTTTCAATACAGCTAGTAGAAATAAAGTCATCAGTATTTTTGCGTTAAATTTTCATCCTCTTACGCAAAGAGTATCATCAATTTATTAATTTTGGATTATTCAAAGAATAAAATAAAATTACATATACGTGTTAAGTGTGTTATTATTCTTAACCGTTAGGTGGGAAAACAATTACGATTTTTGCCCCCTTTTTTATAGCTCAAATATTCATTAATATGAATATTTGCGCCTATTCAAGTGATTTTTGCATAAATTTTGTTTGCTTTCTCTTTATTATAAATTATTTAAATTGTTTGCATAAGTATCTCCTAAGAAAATAAAATTTCATGAAATTCATGCCGTTCCTCAAAAAATGCTGTTATTGTTATTTAAACATTTCATTAACTTATTGGTTGTTTTTTTTCTCATCAGCAGAAAAATAAAACCTACCGATTGAGCAAATAAAGCTTTCGGAAAACTCCTTTTTTAATGATTAGGTAGAAAATGTTATTACCTTATGATTAGGTATATTTCCTACTACATCGAAAGAAAGGCGAAAAAATGGATCACATTTCTATATTATGAATTTTCTAAAACAAACAGTAACCTTGAAAAACAGGATACTGAGTTGTTTCACATCCATTAAATTGAACTAATCTTTTTGTAACTGCAAACATCAAGGACAAATTATCATGTTCCATCAGAAACTACCAACAATCTACTTAAACACAGTAGATAATTTCTCAGTCAAGAAGCAGATGCTTACGACAGTTCCACTTTTGTTTTCAATGAACAAATATTTCGAAATATTCCAAACTTAAAGGAATGACTTTCGATTGTAACGTATTTCTTTCTTCAGAATATATTTATTTTTAAATATAAATTTATTATGCTTTGCTTACTATAATCTTGATATATATTTTATAAATGACGCCCAAAGTTTTCATTACACATTTAAACATACATGAAAAGGCAAGACAAAAACTTTTTACATTTAGGCATACAGATACAATTTGCATTTCACTGGCTGTGACTGTCAGATTTTTTTTCTTTATTATTATTGGAAAGCTTTTTTCCTAATATTTATGCTTACAAAATAAAGAATAGAAGAGAGAAAGTAATAAATAAACCGTAATAGTAGTACTGTTAATTACATACGAGGGCTTTTCTTTGGATGAAGATAGAGGGAAATTACACATTTTGTTATGTTAAGAAAATCAAAAAATTAAAAATAACAGTATGTACTATTACAATTACGAGTACCGTTCTTTCGTGTGGGTGATAGAGATTGTACTATTTTGTTTTGCTACAAAAAACGAATAAAGATGTTGATCGTACGATTCCATCCTCTGTATCAGAAATATCCATCTTTTCAATATCCTATTCGGTTCATGAGTGATCACATTCATCTGTTTTATTTAGATAATTACCACACTTTTCATGAGATAAGGACATAAAAATAGGTTTTAATAGTTAAACCCCATTGGAACTATTGGATTTATCAGACCAGCTTGACATCTTGAGTTTAATTCAGAACTGATCATTGGTTTCACAACATTTCCTTTTTTAGGTGCACTGTGTTTCATTTGACACCGTTTGCATAGATTTAAATACAACATTACAACTTCATATGTAATATTTTTGTATTTATTTTGCAACCCTTTAAGCATACGTGTTCTTCCTCCATGGCCTATCCTGGTGTGAGTTTCATATAATATACTGAACAATTCCTCATTGGTAACATAATACTGTATATTCCTTTCTCCTGGTTTTAATAGTACAATTAAGGCTCCCGTCTACCCGCCATTTTGATTTCGCGGACGTAATGTTAATCCTATAGAATTTCGACTTAAATTCTCACATCTTTACTATTCGACCTATTTGAATGCAATAAAGTGCATCTGAAAGAGCAAAAAATAACGAATGCTTCTGTGGAATTACTTTTTTCCAAAGATTTTTAAAAATATTTTTATTCTTATTTTAATTATTCGTTTTTGAGTTTTCGGGTCTTTAAAGAATATTTTCAAATATTTTTAAAAATCGGAGGAAAAAAGTAATTCCACAGAAGCATTCATTATTTTTTGCTCTTTCAGATGCACTTTATTGCATTCAAATAGAACAAATAATAAAGGTGTGAGAATACAAGTCGAAATTCCAAAGGATTAACATTAAGCTGATGAAATCAAAATGGCGAGTAGACGGGAGCCTTAACTTCTCTTCATCATTAATTTTTAAAATGCCAAAATGTTATAATTGTCTGTAATCCAAAGGTGTGTTGCACTTAGTTTTAGCAAAACCCACTTCAGAAAGTATTTTAGAGTACTTTTCTCGAGAAAAATAAAATCAATTGTCTTCTCGTTTACCCGCAATTAATACATTTAACTTTTCAAGTAAAAGATCACGATTCACTGCAGTATCCATTCTGTATAAATCAGAAATCAGAAAAAAAAAATTAAGAGAACTTTGCTCTCACCATCGAACCTTGCATATGCATAAGACTGACAAAGCTGACTGACTCCACCCCACCCCAAAGGATTTGGCTGGAAACAGCCAGTCACTAGGATTTGGCGAGAGACTCCACCAAAACAAAGGATATGGCGAGAAACAGCCAGTCACCTCTTTGTCGGCTCGTCTCTTTTTGTCCTCCACCAGAGCATATCTGTGATTGTCGACCGGTGAGGGTCCGAATGTACAAGAATGTAATGAAATATTCCATCTTTCACCGACGTATTTGGTGTTTGTT
>BMAW01117445.1:0-37144 GCA_019974015.1 Nephila pilipes | reverse complement strand
TTACATAATCGCACAGCTTATCTAACGCCAATAATTTCTTCTAAATTGTAGAATTATATATTTTGCCTTAATTTTAATTTCTGATTAGGGAATTATATTATTCTATATTCCTGACTAAAAATAAATCCTTACTATTTTACTCCAAATGTTTCTAAGCATTTTAAGAAAATCTAATCAGAAAGTTCTGAACATGATTTGAATAAGATCTGAATTGTCAATGTCACATACATATCGATTCGAATAAAAGTAATCGAATTAGAATGTTCGAGAAATCACAGTTAATCAGATTTTGTCGGTCGTTTTCTAATCCGTCCGGTTCAATCAATTAAAACAATGGTTAATCAAATAAACAGTGGTGGTGGATCGTTGGCATAGGAGACTGGGAGCTTTCAGCTATAGATACCAAGAGACAAAATCAATTCTGTTCTTTATTCCATATTATGTATTCTATGCGAAATGATGGGAATTGTATTCGAAAATGATACTTATAATGTTAATAAAATTAAACTTTTATATTAGGAATTTAAATAAGGTTATGTTTTGAATCTAAAATGTAAATAATAGTTTTCGATATATTATTAATTCTTAAGGTATACAAAATATTCCAATATGCCATTGATAATATTTTCCCTGTTGCTCATAAAATAATTTCTAATATTGTAAATATTTATTTTCAAAGCATAATTATTTCAGTTATGAATAAATTTTCAATTAATCTTCATAGAAGTTATAAAATTCTGAGAAATAATTAAATTTATCAAATCGAAAGTTTGTAACTTATATCTATTTTTAAAAAAAAAATTAGTAAGAATAACATAACTTTAATATCATAGATGCTTTTACATAATAACATATTAAATCTTTCTTTTCCAATTACTGTTGGTGTAAATAGTAGTATAAAATAATAAAAAGTAACACTTGTAATTTTGAATTTTCAGGCTTTTGTATTACATTCAAATTTTTATTACTTACAACACTAAGGAGAAAGATTTAACGATCAACAATAAAAACTCATCTAAATTAAATAAATTTGCAGGTAAGAACAGGAACACTTGCGCAAGATGTGTATTAGACATGCATTTGATTTGCAGAACTACCTCTATTCATACAAAAATATATTTAGATGAAAATATAGAAATATGTTATATAAAATGGGGGTAGGGAAATTACTATTTCACCCTTTTTTTAGAAACATACAGGAAAATTCAATAAGATATGTGGTCACGCTGACCGAAATAGAAACTTTATAGTGATTTTACATACTGGGGATTAGATTATCCAGAAGTAGATGCGGTAACAAAACGTGTTCAAGGGGAATAGCACTTTGAAGCTTCTACAGTATTAGGTGTGTGTTGCAAAGATACAAGCCTAGATCTAGTATGACCTGTACAGATTCTATCGGATTTAAATTCTGAAATAATGTTAACCTCTCCAATCTTTGTACTCCTTCGCTCTAAAGAAAATTAATCACAAGTGCAACATGATGAGGGCGATTATTATCATCCATTAAGGTGAAGTGTTTGCCGATTTCACTCTTAAACAACTTGACATGAGGAAAAAGAACTTCATATCTGTATATTACAGAATTTACAGTTTCAAAGTTAAAAATATATAAGTTAGTGCGCTATTCAGTATGAGGCTCATCCATACCATGATTCCATGGCCATTATAACGTTAAACGTTATTTCTATCATTAATCTTGTTTTAGTATAGAGATACAATAAATTCCTAGAAAATTCTTGGACTTTCCTCGAAACGAAATCGAATATTTTACTGTTATGTTTATGATTGAAACATTGTTTTTTTCCTAAAAAATTACATAAAGTAGGCACAAAATTAAAATACATTTTTGTTTCATACTGCTGAAAGTTTTGAATTTTTCTATAATCGAAAGAAAATTTCTTTATGGTTTAGCTTAACAGAAATATATAAAAATAATGCCATTTATTAGAATACTAACGAAATTAATAGAAATTAAACTTTAAAATAGAAGACTTCGGTGAATATTAAATTCCAAAAAAATTATTTTTAGGATATTTCAGAGCAAATATATATCTTTATGCAGTTATAATTATTCTTTCTGGTCTTTAGTTACATCTATGTGGATCTATGTTTCATAATTTTGAAAAAAATAGTTTCATAAAGAGACATAATTGTTTCGAAAAAATTCGAGTATATAGTTACTAGACATATAGTGAGGTGTTTTCTCCATTAATACTAGAATCATTACGGAGTGATCATTTGACCTCAAAATTATTCTGAGAAGCAATTGTTTTAGTAGCGTTTACATCAGCTCACTAAAATTTCTAAATTTTTACTTAATTTTTGAGTTTTCTTTAGATACATTTAATTTTTTTTCTCCATATTATATAACATGTGGATTTAGTTTTTTTTCCTAGAACAACCGAAGCGGGATTAGAAACACCGATGCACATATTTCAGCCATCTGCTATTAAAATATCCTCTTTTATTTTCTTCGTTATTTTTTTCTTCCATTCCTGCTTACTCTAGTTGGCATAGTCATTGCTGGTGAATCTGAGTCAGTAGCATTGTCTTAATCATTGATAATTGTATTTATAACGGCTATTTTTTTATTACTCCTTCAAATGAACTGAGTATTAATAGATTTTGAGTTCTATTTCTTTAACTTGATGAAAATTCCACTGATGATGAAGGTAGTGTTTCAGATTTCAATATTACTTCTAAAAGCTTAATTCCTGAACAAAGCTTAGATTACCCACAAGAAAAATTAGATGATGATAATCCTGAGAAAAACAATATGACGATCATAATCCTCAGCTTGTAACAATATTCATGCTTAAGATGGAATTCCATGGAAAATTCATAAAAAAAGAGTTATCACGTCTTGGAGATATACTTCAAGAAACTTAGTCAAAAATATATATTGGATCTAATCTGTATGCTACGAAATATTACAGGATATGAATCATCAGCTTCCTTCCAAACCCATATACAGCCATAGTCAAAAATGTAATATTAAAGAGGCTTGTCAAAAATTAAAATTGGACTAAAACGACATTTCCTTAGAATTATTGGATGCTTTATCTCATTTGTTTATGAAACCTGAGCCATGTGCTGTTCTTGAATTGAATTATTTACGGTCAAAAGGGTTGGGACTCCAAATATCTATTGAAATGATAGCGAAAATATTTCAGAGAAGTATTACTGTTCCTAAGGTTTGGCGATAAATCGACTCATTTGACTCCGTTTGTAATGGATAAAAATAACTTTTGCTTTGGAGTTATGGCCAGCTATTTTAGAGCCTTCTTAGTTGTGTTTTATAACGGATGAAATAATAACAATCAACGAACAGCTGTTGGTATGTAATACACTTAATACACGTTGAAACTTTGTACGATACACAACAGAAAAGCCTAATCAATTGTGATTAAAGTTCAGGATAACTCTGGATTTGAGTCCAAATATTTTTTGAATATATGAAAGGGAAGAGAAGAGGAAATAAATGTGTATCGTGGTGAATATTACCTTATGAAGCTAATGGAATAATTTTCTATTAATGCCATTGATTTTATCCAATTATTAGAATCCAATTCATGCAAAAGAAACTTCTATTGTTCATACAATCACATTAAATTGGTGAGAGAAAACATTGATTTTAATAGATACAACTTCTAAACGATTCTTATAAAAATGTTCTAGTGAACTTCCAAAATACTGTTATGGATTACTGATGTAAAAATGCTTACGTCCCGAAAAATGTACATAACAATGCTAAGATAGCTGAAAATTCCTAATATCTTGAAGCAAAATGTTTTTTTTTTAAAAAGTCTTTTTACAACTTCACTAAGTATGGCATAAATTAACTCATTATAGTTAGCTAATTGTATGTGATGAAATATTCTTCATAGTACTTGTTCATACATTTTAAATATTCGAGACTCTGCAAGTATAAATTCTTGAACTTCAAACCATTGCCAATTTTTCGAATATTATTTATTTGAATCTTATTAATGAGCTGAGAATCTTACGTTGTTTGTCAAATAAAAGACCTACATGTGTTCCTAATTCTTTTAAAGCCCCAACTAATCAACATCGTCAAACCTCGTGATGATTAAACAAAATGAGATAAAGAAATCTGTATCTCAGTTATTAAGCCCATCTTTATAAATGTCACAGTTAAGGTGTATTAAAAACCATTGCTGTAAATCAAGTATTTAAAATTGCAATAAGAAACAAGATCTCAATAAGGATACATATTTTCCCCTGGAATGAAAGGTATTCTATTTTACATAGCCTGACATTTTACTGTGAAATATGTTGTCCCTTATTTTTTTTAAATATTTTCTTTCAACTACTTATAATAACATTTGAGATGAAGATAGTTTTTGAGATCAAAACAAAGGCTAACATCCACTCTAGGTCGTTAAAAATATCAAGCATTATTGTGTTAAAGAAGGATTAAACTGTTTGTAGTAACACAATCATGGGGAAAAGCATTTTTTCATTATTATAAATCATTTTGACTGATGATGTTTATGGATATAGAGTCCCATCTAAGATTACAGGATTAAAGCAAATGTTCCAAGAAAGTAATAAAGTCGAATAGGTGTGATAAATATTTACTGTGGGTGTGTTATGTTTGTTCTTACGTAAGTTATGGCTGACTGTATATTAAAAAAATAGGGCAAAGTTATAAGCAGTTATAATAATACAGTGCCACAATACTTCGGATGTTATGGTCATTATGAGTATAATTATGTATATATATATATATGCATTTTTAAGGACTAGAATATATGGATACATTTTTTGAACTGTAAAATAAATTAACTTTAATTATTGTTCTTTTTTAGAATCTATCAGACTCGAAGTGTTTTTCAGTCCTTAGAAAATGGCAATATATCATTAGTATCATGATGACCCTTGAAAGTGCAAATAGCTGAGTCTATGTTTTAAGGTATTTTATTGATAAGCATTCAGTAGTATTCGAAATTTCTTTGATATATCATTTGGATCAATAATAATTATTTAACAATTTTAGTTTTTTTTATCTTCGTATTAATAATACATCCATAATATTTTGGCTTATTGAAGAACAAGGAATATGTATATTGTAATATTTTAAGTATTTTAGCAAGTGTAATAAAAGTCATTGTGAGTAAATGCTATGTTTCAAATCACAATGTTATCAATTAGCAAAGATAATATCAAGCAATTTTTTTCCTTGAGTTTTCTGTTATTAGAATTTGTTATAATTCAAAGTAGTTAAACATATTCAAAGAATTGTGAACATGTAGAAAATGTCAGAATTGAACAATATGCATATTTTCTACATAACATTATATTTAAATACTGTGAATTATTTCACAAAGTAAAGTTCTTTTTGAATGAAGAATTCTAATAATGCCTAAAATATTTTTACGGTGCCTAGTCTTAGTTTACAGCTCCTTTGATCAAATTCGAAACAGTTTGTCATCAAATCTATGAACTTGAAAAAATATACTTCAATGATTTTTCATGAATGAACAGATTTATACAGAATGATTCATATTATTTTTAAGTAAACATGAATTATTAGCTTCAGAATTAATCAAAATTAATTGGTCTAGGAAAGAGAGGAATAAATATTCTTTTTCTCAAAATATATAAGAAAATATGCTCAACAAACTTGATAGTATATAAAATTATGAAAATATTATACTAAATGAACAATTAGCTATCTTTTTTGAAGTATAAATGTCAATATCAGCAAAAAATGTCATGACTGTTTATTTTAATATATTTCATATATTTTACAACATTGAATTACTTCTTTCAAACTACAGTCTCGTTGGATGGATGCTATAAAATGAATTTAATAAAGACTATATAATGAAACAGAAAACCGAGTAAGATCTTCCATAAGTTTTAACTGCAAATAATATTAGAGTTATTCACAAAGTCTAACAAAAGCGGCTTTCTTAAGAGCGTATAACATTACAGCTACTCACATAGAAAAAAAATGAGTTTCTATTAAATTAAAATGATAATAAATGTCGTCTAAATTTTATTAACTCTATAGTCAAATTCTGAGCAAAAATCATATTAAAAGAAAAACAAGTATCTTATTACATATTACGAAGTTCATGATAATTCTAAATGAAATCCGCTTACTACTCTGACATCAATGAATAATATTTGAATTATAAAGACAATTATAAAGAAAGTAGGTTGAATTCAGAAGAGGTTAGCAAACAATTAATTACTAAATGGATTCACTTAAGGCAATATTTCTGAACAATAAATAATCACATCTTAAAGCCAAAATAGTTCAAAAATAAGTGACAAAATATCCCATTAGCATCCAATACAGATTTAACATTGAATCATAACTGTGCATGGTGAGAATGAGTAGTTGTTACTAAGTTGTCGTAAAAGGAACTAGTATGAGATACAGTAATTGTAAAAAAATCAATATTCTAATCATATTGCAAATGAACTGGAATGGAAGCCGAAAGAAGATTGTATTAATTACTGTAAATTTTTTACACCATGGTATTTTTCTTACCATATATACATACAAATCAATAGAAATAAAAATATTTAGTTAAACTATTGATTGTTTAACTTTGTAAGTCTTACACATAAAATGGTATACATAAACATATTTGTTACGCTATTGATTTCTTTGTCTTTGTAAGTTCGGAAGTTAGTATTAGCAAACTATGTTGATCGATTGATTATGTGCATATAATTCATACAAGCAAAACAATATCACTAAGATATCTAGCGTTTTTGAATGATTAATTAAAAGTAAAATATTATTTCATTGAAGCACAAACATAAAGAAAACCGTTGGGCAATTAATAGCTTTAGCAATTATCAATGCTGTTGGATAATACGGCTACTGTCAATGCCTGAGAAGGAATTATATTATTAATTTAATGTATTAATTAATTTATATAATTAACAAAATTAAAATTGCTACCTATGTGACAAGTTTAATACTAAGAAATGAGATTCTTTTCATAATAAAATATGCATTAATCAAAATAGTCTAAATTCTCTAAATTTCATTTGAATCTAAAAATTGATTCAACCCATATTAAAAAAAAACCTGGAAATGGTATTTACGATACATTAATGAAAGCAAATAATTCAGAAAAATATTTTAAAGTTTTATTCTGCTTTAATATTTTTGCAAAATAAAATTTTCTTACATTAATACATTCTTCTTCTTTTTATTTAAAGATAAATCAGGTAATTTTAAATGAATGTTTCTCATTCATATACAGATCAGATTATATATATAATATTACACTGTAACGGTACAGTTAAACACAGTTAGGAAATACTCGTATTCCGCCTATTAAAGGAGTTGTTTTAGATATAGGAGTTTCGGCATCACTTATATATAATCAATTAGATATAATTCTGTAAAAATTTATATTACGATATTAACAAATTTCAGATCATAAATATTTTTAAGAAAAAGTTTGTAATTTTTTGCGTTCTTAGCGGAAGAAATATTTTGAGTAGTAAAACTGTTTTACAAGCAATGTTAAAATTAGTATGTAAGTAACATTATAACTTAAGTGTGAGCTTCGCTACTAAATTTGAGACAAATTTCGGCACTAAATGCCGCCAAGTTATCAAATTTGGTGACAGAACTAGTGGCCAGAGATTTCTAAGACATTTTTCGAAGTGTATATATATATTACCCAAAATATGGATGCATGAGATTGCATGAGTGTGGAATCATACTATATGTTTTAATGTTATATTATGATTAATTAATTTGAATGATTGTGTGTGAACTTCGAATTTCTGCTAGTGTACAGTTTATATGCTTGTGTGTTAAATGGTACTGTGTGAAAAGGAAACATAGTGTATTTCCTAGAGATTCAGAGAAACAACTTAGATTTGTTCAGAAATAAACCTGCCTTTTAATTGTGTGGTCCTTTTTAATGTTAGAAAGAGGATCAACCCTATAACATTTGTTGTAAGGGGTATGGCTTCGGAGTATACGCTAGTGACTCGCCTTTAAGAAAAATTCTTTCAAATGTAATTTAGAGCTTTAGGGGACATGAATAAATCTGTACAAAAGGAAATGAAGGTCAGATAGGAGGAACTGAAGTAGGAAATTAAATCTGGTATCAAGAAAATGAAAACTACAAAAACAGAATTTAGTAAGCGAATAGGAAAATAGATCAAGAAATATTGAATAAGAGGAGATAGCTAGTTTAAAAGAAGTTTAGGAAAATAACAGAAAAGGGTTGACCCTATTGAATTAAAGAAAAAAGTAGAAGAAATTAAAGAAAAAAAATAGAAAATGTATGCGACCGATTAGAGGAGATCAAGAAATGTCTAGAACTTCAGGAAACTTGTCCAATTACAGATCATAGACTAAAGGATTTCGACGAACCTCTGGAATTTCTGTGAATCCATTCAATTAATATCACTTCAAAGAAAAAATATTTTACATTCCCTTCCATTTCCGATCTCTACCTAACAAATTAGCATTTATCGCAAAAACTTTCGAATTTCGTTGCTGTGATATACATTTGGAAGACTTCTACCAGGCCTATTGGAAGGAAAATGATAGAAATCCGGGAAGGCTTTCAGGAACATGTCACAGAAATACAGGGGCTAATGTAAGCTGCCTTTCCTATGTGTCTTATAGGAATGAGAAACATATTAATCTCCATATATTTTATTGATGCCATTACGGATGCGGATATGAATCATGTCACTTGGCTTATTAAAACCACATATTTGAAACCTGCTCTTCTGTGCATCAAGAATGAGGTTGCTAGATCCACCGTCAAGACAACTAAAATTATTAGAACAGCAGCCTTAGAAGCGGATGCATTCAAAGAAACTAAAACATTATTTCACGCATCATAAATTTGAAAGAGAAATTAATGAAATTATATAGAAGCTAAAAAAAAACTAAATATTCATAAACGTTACTTAGAGCAAGGTGTAGGTATTATAATAGAAAAAACATATCTACTAAGAGAATATACAACAGTCAAAGCAGCCAACAATTCCAGAAATTGAGAATTTGTCTTACAAGGCAAAGGCAGCCTTTTCCTGAGAATACCTCATAAGATAAATAAATGTTTTTAGCGCATTATATGCAGGGAGTAAAGGATCCAACATTGACAGCACTTTCAGTGATACCCCATGTTCGATGTTAATTGATACAAGAAAAAGTGTAATATTGATAAAGGGAGATATAACTAATAACTGAAACTGATACTGAAAACTGTTCCCGACGTCAAATTAAAAAATTACGTTTAATGATCAAGCAAAAATACAAGAAAAACTAAATGCAATTTTTAATCCTCCAAGCATTTTACTTTTATTGGTATGAAGATATTCCAAAAGCGATCTACTTAAGCACAGCTATCAATCGCAAAAAAATTTCGCTTTCCATTACCAATATTTTTGACAAATCAAGATGCTTCAATTCCAACCCCTTTTTAAGACGTGGGAAAGCCTACAACAACCCCTACAGCTGCACATTTTATTACTCCGAAAAGTCGCTTTGTGTGGAATTGAAATGGGTTTTCGTTGCATTGGGCGATTCTTGTTTGAAATGCTGTTACCTCGTGTCAGTTTCAGATTTTTCAGATCAGAACTTTTAAGGTGTTCGCCCTATCTATTGAGTTTCAGAAAAAGTGTTTCGACAAATGAAGAATTAAAAATATCACTTAAAAATTGGCGAGTTAAAAGCTGAAAAATATTTTACTTCAAACCATAGAAAAATTCTTTTTTCTGTCATTTTTAAAAACTTTTTTTTAAAAAAAAAATCATTTTTATTTTAATATTACTATTTTAAACGAGAAAAAGCGCCCTATATTCATTGTTGAATAAGAGACCAAGAAAACATAAGATTATTTGCATGTTTTGAAAAAAAATAATACTCAATATAATGCCGGATTGTAATGTTCACACAGTCTGTTTATGGTGCTTGCAGGAATGTACAATTCACACAGTCTGTTTATGGTGCTTGCAGAAATAGCACCTAGATCGTGTCATTGTCACGCTTAGGGTTTAACCACGACCTGTGCCGAGTGACTAACTTTTTTCTTCTGCAAGAATATGAATGGCGTATTATTATACAGGATGATTAAATTTGTGAAATATAATATGAACTTTTTCTGCTCAATTATATCTTAAATTTAAATTAACAAAAGTACAATTTTTAATACTTTTAATTTAAATGAATTTTAATCCTTAAAATTATATTTTTCTGTTTAATGAATTTTTTCCGCATGAATCTAAATTTTCTTCAATAATGCATTCACTGCAGAATAACTTGTTCTAAATTAAAATACACTCTCTACATCCGCATTTGTGACAGGGCAACATAGTTCCCCTTTAATCAAAAATTTTAAATTTTAATGGGATACATATTCTTCAAAATGTGAAAATATTTCTAACCATTATAGATCTACGTTTAAACTCTCACCTTTCTGTTTCTTTAATGTTTCAAACTTTAAGTACATATTCGCAAATATCTTTTAACGGAAAATTGTCATCTATAATTACATCTTTCATATCAGTTATTACAAATTCGACAACTTGAGAAACTTCTCCTCTTTTAATATTTTCTTTCAAAACAGTACACTCAAAACACTTTAGTTCAGTGGAGTTGACAAGCATTTCATCAACATATGCAAAACAAATTTTGCAAACAATTTTAAATTTTAGAAATGTATCCTTAATCCCAGGATTATAAACCTACAAAATTGTTAGATTATTCTTTAGTGTTAACGGTACGAATTATCATAATATCTCGTTTTATATTACAATAAAAAACTGCAGCTGAAATGTTATCATATTTAATTTTTTGGGTAGTTTTGTAGAAAAATTATGCATAGTTGTAGAGAAAGCAGTGATAAATTTTGATCTACAGAAAGGATGGTGTTTTTTTCCAAGTGTGAGGAATTTTTCCAAATTTAAATAACATGACTGTAGCGGATCATATAATTTCAAAAGCAATATTAGCCTCAATGTAAAATCCCTTGCGATTAGCTACTTAAACTGGAAAGGGACTAAAATATATGACTTCGTTCAGTCCCAAATATTCATAATATGCAAAAAATCATATTCCTCTACTAATTTTAGTCCATTTTACAAATGGTACCTAAAAACAGCTATGTGTGTATATTATGGAATATCATTTTCCCTATAAAATTTATAAAATGTACAAGAATTTACAGAAATAAAATGTATAGTTACAAATGATAGAAATATTAAAGACACATAAGAATAAAATATTAAAATTTCTGTCTAATGCCTAATCAAAGCAAAATGTCTTGAAGGTACCTTGCCTATTTCCGGAACGCATTTTTTTAAAAAAAAGAGAAATTTTTGTGAAACACTTCTGTTTTTAGTTACAATGAACCAAAAAACTGTAAATTCAAAATTCATTTTTATGAACTTTTTTTGTATTTTTTCAAATTTTGAACACTATGTTATAAATTTAATAAAACATTTAACATTTATACTTAAGTTCATACTGCAAATTATAATTAATATGTTTCATTTTTGTTTCAACACAATATATTTAATAGATATGTGTCTATGTTGTGAAGCATAAAAAATACAACTATCTTTTCAACTTACTGAGTTATTCCAAAACTTGTGAACACAATATAAACTTACAAAAAAATCTGTCACTTTGTTAAATAAACCATAGCTCCAAAATAAATAGTTATGTGCTAAAAACCTATGTTTGAAGTTCCCAACAGATCGAGAAATATACTGAACATTGTGATAAAATTTCATTTCAATATATGAAATACTTTTTAAGAAATAAGATCTTTTGTAATTAAAAAAAAAATTAAAATCACAATCTTTCAGAAAGTATAAATAAAGATTTTATTGTTTCTTAAAAAAATTATATACTTAGAAAATTGCATTAGCTAACTACTCTAAAGGCAATTGTAAGCCATTTTTGAAATAGTAATTATGTAGGCTTCAATAAAAAAAAAAAAAAAGAAAGAAATTTTCGAAACTTTTCAGGAAAATTTTGATTTTTGGGTAGAGTATAAATGGATATATGAAGCAAAAATATAAACAAATATATTTGTTCAAACTCATTTTAAATTCACTAAATGTATTGAGAAAAATACTTATATATATATTCATGTGTCCATATACAGTTTATAAAATTGTCACACTGTCATGTTTTTTGAAACAAGGTACTGCACAAAGTGCAATATTGCAGTTTTTGCAATCAAACCATGTTTCTCTTCGAATGAGATTTACATTATCATTTTTAAGGCTGCATACATTTAACCAAGATTATATATTTAACCAAAGAAATGTTATCTTAATTGTTGTCTTAATATGTTCTTCTTTGTATGGGAGATCATCTTTCAATATTCACTAAAACGGTTTTACTCTTTTTTGAACTACCAATAATTCTTTGAGGAAGAAAAGAAAACAACAAGAAACTTGTACTTGTAATATTTAGCTTAAAATTATATTATGCCAAATCACTTCCATTTGCTTGAAAGGGGATCCCCGAAATGATGCAATCCTCTTCGGCAAACAGAAAATTAATGGTTGTAATTTAATACAATTCCTTACAAAACAAGCGCTTCGGAACTTCTTTTTATGATAAAAACCGCGTTTAGACGGGAATGTGTTAATAGGAACTTTTAAAATGTTGCATAAAATTACTATTATAGTTTATATATTTTAGGAGTACACAAAGATATAAATGTATATTTTGGCAAAACAGGTTTTAAATGGAGTACGGTTTGGGAAAAAGGAGTACAAAACTACATAAACGACTTCATTTAGGTATTGAAACTCGCAACAAAGAATTGGAAGTCTAATTCTCCAATCCTTTGTTATCAAAATGTATGAAAAATTACGTGTCTTATTTTTGTATTTGTAATTTTTATATTTTTCCTGAAATCTGTAATTACAAGAGTGGTACCCGCAAACAAATACAAATTTACGTTAGAGACACTTTTAATTGCTAATTATTGGAAAAATCCAAATTGAAAAATATGAATTTGAGGGAAAACCCTCCTTCATCTTCTCTTTGAAGGAAAGTGCTATTCAGACATTTAAATTCCGAAGTTTATCGGAACTCAACATTACAAAACTAGGGATCATATGTAAGCTGCCCTGAATATCTGGCTATAAAATTACGAAAAAAAAAAAAAAAAAACACTAATAGATTTAAAAAGTTTTTTATTGTTATTTTTATTATTACACAAGAACTTTTTTCCAAGTAATGTAAAACAGAACCTTAAAAAATATTCATTTGTAATAATTGGAAAGTTTTAAACGTTTCTGAATTTGACAGGTTCATTTCTTAAAAAAAAAATTAGTAATTTTGACAAAATATAATGAAATAATAACTATTTTAGAAACTGAAAGTAGTGACTAATGTAATACAAATGAAACAATAGAATATATTCATTGTTTCAAAAAATTCTTTGACTTTAAAGATAGATATTTTATAGATATATATTTAGTGATATTTTTAGAGATTTATAGATATGTTAAAGAATTAATTCCATTTGATAATTTTGATGGAAAGTAGTTATTAGCAAGCAAAGGAATCATAGAAAAAGAAATTTGTCCAACTAGATAAAATAGCAGGTTTACCACTCCACCCTAATTTGCCAAGGCCTGAAATCAATATTTATTAAAAAAAAAAATTGAAATAAAATATATTTTTTTATGTGATGGGACTTCAAAGTGCTTTTGGATTGTTTTAAATAAAAGGATTATATCGTGAAAGCTATATCAAATAATGTAATTAATTAAAACCCAATAAAATCTCAAACAAAGCTGACATAAAGACACTTACACTGAGAGAAGTGACTAAAGAAAACGTTTCCCTTCTTCTTTTGAATGAATGTCTCAAATTTAAAGGCAAAAGCGTGGTTCCCTAATGAGCAATAAAATTTCCTGTCAGCGTTCATTGTGTGTCCGCAAATCTCCCGAATTTTCTATCAAGATGTTTAGCCCTTAAAAGGGGAAAAATAATTTTTAAAAAAACACGCCTGAAACGAACTGGAATTAGTCCTGTAAAGGCGAAAAAACACGTCTTTACTTCTTTCGGCAAGTTCGCAGCCAAGACGTTTAATAATAGGACTGACGCGAATAACACGTTTGGATCATTTCTGACGTATCTCGAAACTACGGGATTACACGTGCATAACTCTGTGGGTTAAATGTGAATCTAGTTACCTCAAAGATCGGATATATATTGATATTAGGCTTCATCTATTGAAATGGTCAATAAATATAACCAATAAACCCGATTTTGGGCGAATTAATGAAAATTAAAACATGTGACTAAAAAGGCAGTTATCTATTGTTTCGTATCTTGAGAGGGATTAAATAGTTTCTGACATTTCATTCACAAAGTGGCTTTTGGTAAGTTGAAACTTACCTCTAAAACTATGAGGAGATTGCCTTTATCACCGAACAAATTTTTGTTCTGTTTGATTTTTTAATGCTTCTGTGAGTTTTGAAAATATAATGGTGACTATTATACGTAGATTTCATTCGTAAACCTGCCTAGTATATTTGGGCGATGTTATTATTGAGGAATATCTTCTTATAGAGCATATCATTAACTTCTACAGAAGTTCTCGGAAACTAAAAGATACTCTTCTGCAATTTAGTCAAAAAACTATCATTTTTTTTTTAAAGATGAAGTTACTTAACTGAATCATGTCATATCTGCAGAAAATATAAGAAATGATTCAATGGAAAACAGACCTGTAAAAGAAAACTCCCTATCAGAAATGGATCATAGGCTTCATATTTTCCTGAGAAATAGTACTTAATATCATCTTTTAGTAAAGATTTTCACAGCTATAGCGAAACCAATCATTAAGAGTATCCTATGGAAAGCAATGTTTCTGGATAAAAAAAATGTGAAAGATCTCTTAGCACTCCATCAGATGCGCATGATCTCTCAGGTGTAAGCCTTAAAAATGATTGTTTTTCTCCCTGAAACTGGTTTAAGACGACCTTTACTTTCACAATATCTGCCCTTAGGGTCACATTTTTTTTTTTTTTTTTTTTTTTTTTTTTTTTGCTGCAGTAAAAAATCCCGCGTCTGTAATTTATTCGAAACTCTGCATCTGTCACTTTTTCGGCTCGGAATCTTTCAAAAAATGATGGTTTAAAAATGATTCTTTGATTTAAGTAATCCCGAAGACTAGAGTAAAGGAGTAAATAATAAGTAAAGATCGAGTAAAAGAATATATTTAGTAAAATAAGCGAAAACGATGTTTTGTATAATATGCAACTAAGAAACGTAAAATGGTGGAATTTCATGTACAAAATACACAAAATAATTGTCATGGACAGTGCTATTAGGATGTGCAAAAATGATTAACCAGATGAATTTAAAATTAAATATGATTCTGACGAATAAATAAATATATATCTTTATTTCTATATCATCAGTTTGTACAATTGTTTTGTATTTCTGTGTATACATACTTTGAATTTGTAATTGAATGTTTTATTTAATATTAGTTTTTGTATTTTTATGTGCTGAATTTTGTATTTTAACTTCTATTCTATTTGTAATTATAATTTAACTCTTGTATATTGTATTTTGTACTTCCGAAATTTTACTATATACATTGTATTATTGGAAGAAATAACTAAATTAAAAATAAATAAATAAGTAAAACAGACTAGGAAAGGTCCAAGTATAAGCGACGTGTAGTCTGAAGATAAAAAAAAATATGTATTTCCTTCAAAAGTCACATAAAATAGTTTATATCAATAAAATACGAAATGTATTTATCAGATGCACCCGCACTATGTAGTGTTAATTATTTCCAGGAGGGTTTTACAACACCACCAATATTGTCATATTTTATACATCACAACTAATTTCTTCATTATAGCATTTCATTTGCTTCAAGATATTCTTCCTTTCTATTGGCACATTTCAATCTTCATTTCTTCTTTTTTTGTAAGTAATTTTGACATTTGATTCGTTGCTAGTTTCTAGAATTATAAATTTTATTTTTGCAATTTTTATCACTGAACACCTTTGCACTTTGAATTTCCTAATTTAGCCTACCAGGTCTCAAAGGGGGAAGGTTGGTCCAATCAAACATGTTTAATCCCACTTATTTGGTCATTTGCCCAAAATTGCTTTTTGACTCCCTGGGTTATATTTTTTCATAAATTTTCAGAACATACACACACTGATATATATATATATATATATATATATATATATATATATATATATATACTTTTGTAAGGTCTATTACAAGAGGAAGCTTTATTTGACACAGAGAAACTAAGAATACTCTGTAAATACTTGAATGCATCGGGTTATTTATTTTAACATTATTTGGTTCATCTATTATATACAGCTGATTTAAATTGCATATAAACTATTACACAAACTATATTAAATATTCAAACCAATTAGAAAATGGCGCATTCAATATACTTTACAGCGTGAACATTAATTTAATGCTATAAGCGTATGTTGTTTCAATAAATTGCAATTTGTTCAGCAACTTAACTTATTATGGGTGTGTATTACATGATTAATTTACTTATTGTGATATGATATATTTACTTCTCTCTTTGTCTATTCAAAGTAATTTTAGATTAAATATAGCGAAAATAATACATATTTTAAATAAATAAAAAATTGTATGGACAGTGTGAAATTTACTTGTAATACTTTCTTGATTGATCTAGGTACGATGGCATGGTTATATTTATAATTACTTTGATGTTAATAGCCTTATACGTATAAAAGAAGAACAAATGCAGATAATTGAATAAATAGTAAACTTAGGGATTAGGTCGATTTATTCATTCATAAACACAGCATATAAAGTAATAAATGTTGCTATTGAACAGATCGAGACTATGGAATTCTAGCTCAATGTTTATTCCACCTAAAAGGAAAAAATTAAAATTGTCAGATAAGATAGTTAAGTTGCAAGGTAATGGGAAGGAAAATTATTACATGAATTTTAAACAAAACGTTGAGCTATTACACGTCTAAAGTAGTTCTCAAAAGCGTAGTAAAAAAAAATTAGAAATGCAAATGTATTTATAAAAATCCGTTTAAAGATAAAAAGGCATATAGATATTACAAGCATTTCAACTGTGATACTACGCTCAGCATATGCGGAATTGAATAAAATAAATTTCAGGTCAAATAGAGTAATTAAGTTTTTTTTTATTATCACCTCGTCTTAGAATTGTATAATTGATAATTAATTTAATATCTGTTCAATTAAATTCTAAAAATTTTCCAGAATTTTAGTTTTCTGGTAATTAAATGCACGCACACACACGCACACGCACACACACACACACACACACATATATATATCAAACTAATTCTCTTTAAAATTACGGAATTTATTTCCCCTCATGAATCAATTTATTATGATAAAAGTAGTTTTAAGCATTCTTGTTAAGTTTTAATTTAACTCACATTTTTCCTTCAAAATTTAGAAACTCAAGAGAAAGGACAATATTAGAACTCATATCATTCAAACTGACCTGGTATTGAATCTCCTAACATTATTTCTACTTATTCTTTTTTTGTCGTACGCCAGATTTCATTCATTAAAAAAATATTATGATATATTGTATAATATTCTGACTAATTTTGAGAAAGGCTTTAATGTGTGCTCAAATTACACTTCCTTAATCTCTAACAGGAAATCGGATAATAATTAAGTAATTTAAAATACATCTAAAATTAATGTAAAAAGTAATGTTAATTTATTATTACTTTAAAAGGAGTACAATTTTTGAAAATTTTGAATTATATTAATGAAAGTAATCATGTGAATATTATCATATATACTTTAATATAAATTATTATTTTAAATTTTATCATACATTCCAGTTATGAATCATTTTGTATTAATTACATGTACCATAAAGAATTTTCAACTCTGTACAGAAAATATATATATATAAAATAGAACAATTTTTTATCCATATTTGATATACATTCTGTAATCTGCTTTTTATAAGAACGTTGCTGTAATTGTTTAAATATTAATCATTCACTACTCTGTCGCTTAATACAATCTACGTATTTTTAAAATATTTATCCAAATATTCGACTCATACAATTTAAATAGCTAAACATTTTGATGTATTAAATACACTAATTTATCTTCGATTGAAGTAAAATTACATATTATTTTTTTTTTTGGAAAATATAAATTCTTTAAATTATTACCCCACGATTGAGCAGTAATAGTTTTGCATATATTATTACCACTTATTTGAACAAAACATTATTTATTGATAGTACTGTACAAATTATTACCGTAAATATGATCTTTTATAGGTGGTAGAGTTACAAATAAAAATCTTTTTTAATACATGCAGTAACATCTGTGATAAAAGAGATGCTTTTACTTTTCTCATTGCTTAAGTTCATTAAAGGAACGACAATATAAATAACACTACTAAAGAAGTATAATTCTATATAAATTCGTTACTGAACCAATAAGCATACGCTATATCATAAAAATAAACAGAAAAGCTTTGCAAATATAAAAAATTAATAAATTTTAAGTATTCTAATTCAACTACTTGACAAAATGATATAAAATTCTAAAAGAAAATAAATTTATTGAAAAATAAAATGAAAAATACAAAAATATCGAAAATGATATTTGTATTTGCAAAAACTGTAAGACATCAAAAAGGTGAAGAAAATAAAATTTGGAAGAAATATATTTAAAGTTGTAACAAACTATTGACGGTTGCGATGAATTATTCTGAAATTAATTGAGAAATCTGTATAATATATTTTGAAAAAAATTATTATAAAACCAAAAATGCAACTGAAGATAGATTAAAGCAACATCATGATAAAACATTTATGAAAAAAACAATGCAAATCCAAAGAAAGGTATTAAAATGTAATTTAATATAACTATAAAACAAAAATTGATAAAAAACATCACACATAAACCAAAATAAGAAAAATAATCCAGAATATATCACCACGAATATGAAATAGATAAATCTGGTGTGAAACACACACAAAATTTAGGCAGAGACATGTAAACTAAGTAGATATTTCTAGGTAAATAATTACTTAAAATATTCCTAAACTAAGGAATATTTTAGTTATATATTAGTTTTAATATAAGGAATATTTAAACTAATATATAACTAAGCAAAAGTTCCTACAAAATATGGAACTTTAGTAAAGGTAGGGAAACAGTAACTGTCTCTCTTTTTCAAAATGTCTCTTACAATCATATAATTCTCAGTTCTGAAATTTATATCTTAAAAGCATAAGATAAATATATAATTTATATCTTAATATAATAATTTACACTTATTTTAATAAAATGTATTTATGAAGGATGAAAAGATAAATTCAACAAACAATTGTATTGACATTAATGTTTGAAAAAACAATAAGATCATCATTAGATATTAATACTTAAGAAATTAAAAATATATATATAAATTTCTTTGGAGAAATAAAACTATTCGGGATTTGATATCATTAAAATTAAATCAGATAAGTATAAATCCTCAATATCGAGTGAATCAAGCAAATTCGTAAGTGTAAATACTATCTTATATATATATATATATATATATATATATATATGTTACATAACTTTTTTCAATAATAATTGTCTTATCAAATTCATTCATTGTTTTTTGTAAAATATTAAAAACTTTAAATCTATACATATGTAAACCATTAGTCACAATTCTAAATTTAATACGTATCGTTTGAATTAGATCCAAAACGCGACTATAAAACTGGAGTTCACACACACTGAGGAATATATATATATATGTGTGTGTGTGTGTGTGTTCTATCATGTATGTGTGTGTAGATTATATTTAAGCTAGTCAAGTGAAGCCAGCTACCAAATGCAAATGCTCCAATCACAGAATACTTAATTTAATATTTCACTTAGAAATGTTAAAACAACTTCTTCAAAAATTTATCTAATTTGATCTCAACATTTTCCACTTACGTAGCTTTAAATGACTAAGTACACACTGCAGTAGAAATCAAATAAGTCTCCTTTTATTCATCTAAATCTAATTTAGAGAAAACCAGGTAGAGAACTAGTAAAAGTGTTTCACAAAGAATGAAGAGAATTTCTGTCGAATTGTGCCAGAAATCTTTCAATTTATTTAGAATAAAATAATTCGATAAATGAGTTAAATTATCTCTTGTAACTGAATTTGATTGCTCTAAATTAGTATTTTCCGTTCCAAAAAAATATGCCGTTCTTTTCCTGAAATTAATTTCATTAGTTTATATTCTTAAAGCATTTAAATAAATGATTTGTTCTCTCTTTTTTTTTATATAAATTCCATAAGATTATTTAATATCCAATAAAATTTACAAAACATATGCTAGTCAAAGGATACGACATTGAAATAAAATACTATAGTGTTTGTCGTTAATATTTGTGTTTGTTTGGCTTATATCTGGTGTGGTTGCATTAAAATATTTTTTGTATTATATGCATTCCAGATCACGAATTTAATTTTCCAAGTATAAGAGACTTATTTAAATTCTTTTATCAGTTCTTCTTTATTCATGGATATTCATAGCAAACATATTTATTTAATATAAAATCAAAACATTTTAAAATTCATTTCATGTACGTGCCAAATAATCATTCATAAGAAAAAATATTGAAAATATTTATCGAAAGGCTACGTATCTAAAGTCTTTAAAATTTGCTGTTCATTTTGAATAATTCATACTTAATTTAATTATAGATGCTCCAAATTTAAAACAAAATGTATCGGGAGTTAAAGAGAAATAAAATAAAATTTGTTTGAAATAGAACTTATTCAAATTCATTATTTAATTATACTATTAAAACTAGTATTATATTAGAACAGTTGTGAGTTAATAACATAGGTGATGTGCTTGCAAACATAGTTGTGAAGCCTGATTATTGCTATTGCCATACATAATTTCCTTTCAGATTTATTGTATATGTTATGAAATATGTAATGTTTAAAATTACAAAATACACTAAAAGTTTATTGAAATAGAAACATGCAGTGTAAATCTTCATTCCTTTATACAACTGGAAAATAGCATTTTATGGACACAGATAAATCAAACACATTGTACATTATTTTAAAATGAAACTATTTCAACTGTTTAGAATTTGTGTTTGCTTTTCTTTTGTGACGTACGTTTTTCAATTGAGAGTAAAGAAAGTTAAAATGCTTTTGTGAAGAGCTAATATATACTTTAAATTATGCAAACATCCATTTCATTATAAAGGCCTACAAAGTAATCTTAAAATATCAACACCAAAATCTTTACTTCAATTTTAATCCATTACAAAAGAATAGTCTTTACAAAAACAATTTCAGTTTTGATCTTGAATTTGCCCAATACGTATAGGTTTGCATAGGCACTAAAAATCAAAATATTGGATGTATAGAAAAATAAATTGTTATTCCACATTTCAATTTATTAGAAATTCTTTGCTTATTGAAATGAGAGATTGGTATGTAAATTTTCAAAAATAAAGCAGCTAGAAATGGACTTCCTAATTTAATAAGTTACCTAGCCGTTTTGATGTAATTCAGAAAATTATTTAAAATATATTAATTTTACATTCAAATTAATAATTTATACATAAGGAACCTGAGGGAAATACGACTTCATTTAATTCAAATTGAAATTGCGATAAATACAAAGAAATTAAAAATAATCAAAACAAAATAAGACTCAGAATACCTATAACATTTTCTTTTATCTTGGTTTTAAATTTAGATATTTTATTACCTATTTTTACAAATAATAAGCCTAATGATGTCAATAAAATAACTTTTCACTTTTTCTGGACTTTTTCACTCTTCTCAGTTCTATCAAGTTTTTCTTACTTGCGCAAATAAAGCAATGACAAAAAGACACAATTTTATTTTTATGAATATAATTTCGTTTATATTTGAAAGATGTAGTGTTTAAAAGAAAGGAAAAAATCTATAACATCACACTCAATCTTGATTCTAATTCACCTTTATCTTCAGTCGGTTTGATGACATTTCTACCATGCGGCAAAAAAAGAAAAAAGAAAAAGAGAAAAATAAAAGAAATTTTTTAAAGATAGTAAATATATGAAAGAGAATTATTGAAGCGTTGCAATCACTGTAGTATTGAAGTTAATAATGTCTATTGCAATAATTTCAGTATTTAATACTGCCGCCAATGGCTGTAATACTACTGACAAAATTTGAATAAACACTGTAATTAATGTATGAACCCCCCTCCATAGTTTGAGAACACTCATCACATAATTATTGAAGATCATTTAAGAGCCTAATAAAATTAAAACTGCATTATTTTAGTGTCTTAATCATCTCCAAAAATGTAAGCTTACCAGATCAAAATAAACAACGACCAATTTGTAAAAGAAGTAATATATATATATATATATATATATATATATATATATCTATATATATATATACCTTAATATATATATATATATATGTACTATATATATATATATAATATATATATATTTCACAAATCTCACTCGGTGCATTACATAGCTTCTTAATTTACTTTTCAGAGTTGTAGAGTCATTTGTTGATAAACTTTGAAATTAACACTGTAAATGCCAAGTGACAATATTGCCTTCAGGTGTCTTGCATAAAATACATAAATTGATAGAATTTCTATTAAGTAGTAATACCCTATTTCCCTTTTTTTTATTCTCAGCATCATTAAAGACCTTTCAAAATCATATCATTAGAAGTAGAGACACATCCTAATAGTTTTAAATAAAAAAAAGCAATTACAATATTCTGATACATTCCTTTCCATCATTTTTTAAAAGAAAATTGAATATACATTAAAATTATATATGATATTTTTAAATAAAAATGCTTTCATCTGTAGTAGTAGTTTCATAATACATTTTATAATAGGAATTTATATTAATCGTAAGCCATCAAAACTATCTTCATATGAAAATAATTTGTCTTTTAAGTTTAAAACTTATTTTTAAATTTACTTTTTGAATTAGGATTTTACAGTTCAGGAAATATTACTCATGTATTTTGCATGAAAACTATCAACATATTGTGTATCTGAATTTATAAAATTTATTTTTAGATCATTTTTTAATTATTTTATTTTAATAACATTTAAATTTTCAGCGACATTGAAAGTAATTTTTAAAAAATTAATTATAATTAAAAATGTTTTATTATTAGCAATTATGTTTTAAACAGAATTTAAGAAATGCTATTTTCTCTCAGATGAACGATCTTTCTAAATAAATATAAGTTGTATTTATGAATCGAATAAACGTTTAAATTATATTGACATATCTGGAAATTCAAAATGTAGGGGAATTCGTATAATCTTTTAAAACTATTTAAATACGTCAAATGAGATAAGTTCATATAAGAATACAATTAATTTAACTTAGAAGTAATGGGATTAAAATATTAATAATACTATTGATGATAGTCTTAGAAATAAATATTAATGACGAAATTTAGGTATAATATATTTTAGAAATACAAAATTATTTCGAAAATGAATGAATTTTACGAATTATAACTGTATCAGTTTATTGAGTTTCATATGCCATAAATTTTTCTCTTTTACTTCGGAAAAACTTTCCTTATAAGAATTAGCAACAATATTTTTATAAATTTTTAAGACTTGCCTTTTTTCATTTTGCGGCCTGTTTTATATGATGATCTAATGTCCAAATTTACGCTCCTCTACTTATTAAATCACCTAATTATCTTATGTAACTAAATATAAATGTATGTTTTAAATGTTTTTACAGAAAAAAATCAAATCTGAAGGAACCTTGATCCTATTTATACAAAAAAGAAATATTTTTATTCAATCGGATACAGTTGAGTACATGTTTCTCTAATTAAAGGGATAAAGAACTAAATAAATTAAGGAAGTCATTTCGTCTACCGAGAGAAGTGTTTTTGGTCTTTTTATGTACGTTTTTCTATAAAATTACGATCACATTTATTAAATTAGTTTTCTAGATTGCATTCAGAGAATAAAATAAAGCAGATAACACTTAATACAATAACTAATGGTCTCCTTTAGGACATTGTTATTGTGTTATGCACGAGTCAATGACTTTTTATGAAAAGTTCGAGAAACAGAAAAATAAAGTTACAATACATTCTTGTCGTTTGAAAATATTCATTGCATTCTCATCAGTTAATGTCAATTAATAACATGATTTTTTCCTTGGTTAACTAAGTAGTGGATATGCTTTTTTTAGTATTCTTTTGTATTTCTTTAAAAAAAAACTTAACTGAGATTCCTATTTATTCATCAATATATATTCGTAGAAAATTACAATAAAAAAGTTGAATATTTCAAATGATATAATAAGAAACGCTTCCTTCAGTCGTTTCATGCATATTTGTATACAACTATAACAATTGACTTAAAACAACATCTAGTTAATACATAATATTATCATATTACTATAACTTTATTGTCAGAGCATTCATACAAAATTGATCCCGTGGTACATTTAAGAAGTTACACACATTTCCTTTGAATTCCTTTCAATTCCTAGCGTGTAGTTTAATTTCACATGAAAATAATAATTATTACATACCATGACAAATTAGGTTGTGTGGAATATTTAATTAGTGTATATATATGGTCAATTTGTATGCATTTAGATATTTTATGGAATTTTTTTTTACTTTTCATTTCAAATTTTCTAGAGAAATTATTTATCTAAACTAAATGAATCATCAGCTACCTTAATTATATTTATAACTTCAATTTTCACTTTATCAATTATGAAAGTATCATAGTTATTTTGATAAATACAACTTTTTTTTTTTATTTTAGTTTGAAGAATAGAATTTCTACTAGAAAAGAACATTCCAAAATGTTTGTTTAACAGGTAGTCTATTTAAGGACTATAAGCCTTAAATTTTATTACAATGTAATACTAGTTAAAGTCTTACTGTTAATACAAGTATATTAAAATATTGAGTTAAAATATTGTTTTTTTCACTTCTTTCTATGTATTATTGTTATAATTCAAAATGCAATGTGGTTCCGTTATAACTTTTCAAAAATAAAGTGTTCATTCATTTTTTTCAAAAATTTTATTTAGAAAGATATTCAAAATTATAGCTTTATATTAGTATATACAATTCTAATGGATAAAAAAGACACTATTTGTTACAGAACATTTCAGTCAAAAATAGAAACTAAATTCTTCTAAACAGTCCTTAAGTTGAAGATTCATGTTCACAAGATAGGTCTGCCGTATAGAAGCTTTCAAATCATTCTGTTAAACCCATCTTTTGTCTGATAGTGTCATTATACATTTGAAGTTAGTAGAACGGATGCTTGATTTTTTACGTACCTAAGGTACATAACGTACACTTGGGTGCCAAACTATTTGATTGACACACGTCTCATCGCTTATATTTAAGATTAATAAGACACTGAAGGGGCTGGCTCCATAAAATGTTTAGTACTGGAAATGAAACAAGAAGATAGTGAAAGAAATCTGTCTGCGTTTTATTGCTTTCAATTATGAACAATAAAACGGTTAAAACATTGAAAAAGAAACTTAAATTGATAGTCGCATAGTTCCTCGAAATACAAGGAGTATTTGATCAGAAAGAAAAGGAGATATAGTTATGCTTAAGTTTTAAATTAACGAATTCCTATCTGATGATTGCAGTTAATGTTTTTTTATAAAAATGCACTTAGAAGCAATACGAGGAGTTATAGTGAAGTACTTCGTATTTTTGAGACATGGTCAAGTGATGACGACGACATGTGAGTTGACCCTACTGTCTTCTTAATTCCCCATAAAATCAAAGGAAATAATTTGAACTCCTCATGTTTAACATGTATTATTCCTGCATTATTTTAGATGAGGATTTATACCTGTTTTAAATTAAATTATTAAAGAAGTACAGTTATAATTTTAATCAAATCTCTTTACTAAAGGATGAATTTTAACATATATATTAATAATTAAATAACTTATTCCTTTCAATATAAGGAATTTGTTTGCAAATTTTACATATGCTTTACTGATTCGTTATCTCATAATTTTAAAAAAAGATTTTGCCAAATCTGAAGCTTTACGCATGGGGAAAAAAATAAATAAAACAATCTTAAGATGGGAATTAAGTTGGATTTCGTATATTTCGCATGTTAAAAGAAAATATCGAAAAACACGTTTTACTCAGAACTCTAGAATACCTTCAATAACTAAGTCAGAGTAGTGAATTATTTTCATAATTTATTTCAGAATTAAAGTAGATACAGTTGAACCCCTTCATATATATGATTTCGAAAAAGTTTTCTTCAAGGGTATAGGAATTTATCATTCTAATCCTATTATATGTCCTGCCCAAAGAATGCAGTTTTTCCATTTTTGGCAACTTCTGTTACAACTTTTTTTAAAATTTTGTTACAAATTGGGTTACCAGCACTTTCTAAAACAATTTCACTCTAAATTGTCCTTACTTTTTGGAAAAAATATTGTTCAATATGTTCCAAAGTCTCTTTAATTTTTTTTCCATTTTTTGCTTAAAAATGGTCCTATTGATTTAAACGAATGAATTCAATAAAGTATACAGGAAAAATAAGCATTAAGCCAATATTTCAACATTTACGATGGGGAAAATTCTTAGCAACAAAACAGAAACTTCAATAAAGCAGGAATGGAATGGATCGAAAGAAATAAAATTCAAAAAATCGTTACGCGTGTGCTGTCACCCAATTTGATGATTACGCCATCTTTCTTGTAATCTACGTAGCATATGTTTCTCAACCCAGTTCCAGTTTGAAAAATTAGTGTCAAACCTAAATTCAGCTCCAAACCAGATCGAATATTTTTTGTAAAGGTGTTTAGAACGAATCAAAAAATAAACAAAATGTTTGCACAAAAAATGTCTGTTCATAATCAGCAGCAAATGGATTTCTTCTCAGTATGGGAAAAAGACCAAGCTAAGAAAAAATTATGAAACAAATACAAAATCAAAATATAACTAATCATGATTCAAATAGAAGGAAATGTACTAATTTACAATAAATTTTAACATTTCTTTATAAGTAAATCAGAAGAGATTTTATCAAATGATATATTGAATAGTATTTTTTTCCCTTGTAATTTATGTTACACACCTATCTACTAAGACTTTTAAAAGATAAAGCTTAATTTAACAACGATATCCCCTTGTATAATAACTTATCTATTCGTTAAATTATTGTAGATTATTATCAAATATACGTAAAGAGCTCGTTTGTGCAAGAAACTGCTTTACATAAATAATTTCAGTATCCTTTTTTTAAGAAAATGTTTAATGCATTAATTTCTTTCCAAATCGTTCTTCATATAGAATGAAAAAGAAAAGAGATTGAAGTTTCCATTTCAAATAAAACACAATTATAAATAATATTAAACCTAGTCATTTATTTTCAAGCATTAAAGTCTCAATGTGTGGTGACATATTTATTTATTATAAGTTGTCTTGCAATTATTTTTTTTATCCAAATAATTAATTGAATAATATTTTGCTTTATATGAATTAGTTTGTAATTGTGTTGGTGATTATTTTTTTTAAATATATTATTACATGTAATTTCCTTTTTTATCAATAGTTATAACGTGTATATAGGAACAATAAGGTGAATATTCACAGAAGTTTTAGTGTATTAAATTCAATTAAAGAAGTAAACTTTAGAAAGCAACAATTTTTTTAAAAAAAATAGTCTTGTTGTTGTTACTGCGGGTTTTTTTACACTTTCTCAGTAAGTACATCATATTTTGAGAAAATATGTCTCATTTCTTTCTAGTTAAACAGTCAATTACAATCGACACATGTCAGAAATGCTTGTGACGTTCGTCTATATGCAGTTTTCTCCTCATTATTATTAGGGATTTTTTTTTAAATTTGAATTGCAAAAAATTCCAATTCCGTACCAACAAAAAGAAATATGATTAAGCAAATTAAATGAAGATAAAAAGTGCAATGAATTAAATTAATAATAATGACATATGTATGAAATTAAACTGAAAGGAATAAGAGAGGGTAGAGATGTTTGTAACTCAGTTAAAGATGAATTGTTGTAGCGAATCATTTGTTCGTAGCATTTTTTTTTTAAATTGACACATGGTTGGAGTAATATGAATCAAATCTGCTGTATTCAAGAAGCGTCTCACTCGGTGCATATAATTTGGAAAGCTAAATCACTTCTTATTTAATTAGAAGCTAGGATTAAAGTGAGTTAAGAAGTATTCTAAAGAGAGCAACCTTATACATATACTTTGCTGATAGTAGTTAACTGTGTTGTCTTTTTATTTCAAATGTTTCTACAATTGAATTTGTGATTTTATCCATTATTTAATTGAACTTAATAATGTATATAGTACTAAATAATGAAAAAGAGCCATTATATGTTTTTATGATTTTATTAATATTTTACAATTATTGAATTGTGTTAAATATTTTTATAATGAGACCCGGTGTACAATGAGTTTTAATTTGAAAAAATTAGCTATGTATAGAAATATTTTGCATTTTTCAAAAACGTGTCATAGGAATTTTATAATAGTGAATATATAATGTATTACTGATATGAGAGAATGTTTCTTGAAATTTAAAAAAAAAACTTAGATGAATTCTAAAAAAAATAACTTAATAAACAGGAAATTTAAAATATTAATAAGATGAACATTAGGCATATCGTAACTCTCGGCTGCGTGTAACTTAATTCGTAAAGTTTAAATCTTAAATAACTATGACACTCATTCATGAGTGTATGGGAAACTCTAATTGATTGTAATAGCCAGGTGTGTATGTGTGGAATGTGTGTTATTATGTTAGTCACAGATCTTCTTTCTTACGCTAAAAAAAAAATTAAGTTTCTTAATGGAGAGTACGCAGATATATCACGTTGTTTTATTTTAGTATCTGATTTTTATAACCTCCAATAACTACAATAACTATTTTAAGTAAACATTTACTTATTTTTAGACTTCTTAAATTTTATATCTGACTGATTCTATTTAACAGATATCTTCAATGGCTCAAAGAAATATTGTCTTATATCTACTGAAGAAATATCTACTGAAGAAATATTTTCAAACATTTTATATTTTATATTTATGAATGATCTATTTAAAGTACATATTGCTTAACATTTGGTGTTTAAATTTTAAAGTGAAGGATAACAGTATACAAAACACAAACACAGATATATATATATATATAAGTAAAGATTAATGAGAAAAAATAAAAATTCAACTTGACTTGGAGTTGAAGAACAACTCAAATTGTCGAGCAGAGCAGGAAGAACGGAACGCTAGACGAGTGAAGTGAGGGAGAAAGCGAGGAACAAGAGAACAATGGCGGAAGAACTAGCAATGTCCGATAACTCTGTAGAAGTGTAGTATTATCTCAAATGTTGTGTTTCGTACTGCATTAATGTTTAAATTAAAGTTTTGCAGTTAAGGAAAAAAGGTCTAAAACGACTATTCATTTTTATTTACAATCACTCTCACCGTCTTACAATAACTTGACCAAATAGAACGTGTTTTAGTGGCGCAGTCGGTAGAATCGTATCAGGTTAGAGCTTTCATAAATTTTATGTAAATGCATGCTCAAATTGTTTACTATTTTGATTGTCTGGGTGAAATTTATTAAAAGTATAGAATTGAAAGTTTGTTACATCCCGGAACGTAGAATTATATATATCACGTCAGAGAAAAGAGAATTTTCAGCCAAGAAAAATAGAATAAATTTCTCACCGAAAAACAAAAGAATATATCAATATTTCGAGTGTAATTTTACTGTTTTATACATATTTGTTTTTCCCGGAAAGAATATATATATATATTTGTCTTCCTGGATTTAGAATTTTCGTTCCAGATAATCAAAGTAGGCTTAATGAAACACACATGCAAACAGTATATTTGTAATTGATAATACATTTGATTCAATTTTGAAGATTTGGAATGTATTTTGGCTAGTAATTGCATTTATCAATACGAAAAGAAAACTTGTATCTATAAATTTTATATCAATATATTCCTCTGAACATATTCTGTTTGGGCACCATGCTAATTCATTTTTAACGTTTTTTATGCAATAATTTCAATAAAAACGATTCTTATTCTTTTGATTTTTTTTCTATGTAAATCGTATCATTATTTATGCCTTTTTATAAATAGAGTAGTTCTGACATACTTGTAGGTTTTATTTGATGATATTTTATTGTATGGCTATGCCCTTGACTTTTATTCGTAACGGATATTCTAAGCATTAGGATTGTGCAAGTACATTTTTCATGAGATATTTAATGTTGAAGAATAGAATAGAATATAATAAATAAGTTTGATTTTTTTTTATGTAGATTGTATTCTTATAGATATACATTTAACATATCCATTATCTAAAATTTTATAAAATTGAGTTGTGCACAAAATAATTGTATCGAAAGTTTTGATATTTAATGATTATTCACAGCTTTGCGAACCCAAAACTTGTTTAGTGTTTGTTCTTAAATCTGTCAATTTTTTTATGCTTGAATGATCTGATATTATGCTTCTGTGAATGGAGTATTGTAACCTATTAATTTAAACGGTTTACTTACGTATAGTGCTCATTGATTACGCATTAATTGTTATTAGGGTTTTATTTATCTAGTTATTTGAATATTTATTAATTACTGTTTCTCAAGGCTAACATAGTTAGTATTAAGAGAAAGATTCTGGTTATTGGCATCCATTAATGTATGATATGTTTTAGAAATGTATTATTAAATTTAACCTCATATATCTATTGTCAGAGATATATTTTATTTTTCTGTACAAATTATTAGAAAATTCCTATTACTTTTAAGAGTTATATTTCCCTTTCTAACCATCTATATATCTATATATATTACAAAAGGGTCTACTAAACACCAAGCACCATGACATTTTTAACTAAGGGTAAAAAAGAAGATTTACGTAATTTGGCTGAAGAAATGGGAGGACATCTAACTACCGAAATGAAGATAATAGATCTAAAGAAAATTATTATGGAAAGTAAATTTTATGATGAAGAATTTGTAAAGGGAACATTAGAGATGATCATTAATACCAGACTCGAGGAAACTAAGAAAAATCAAATGGAGCTTGAGACAAAACAAAGATAGTTGGAAGCTCAGCTGAGAAGCGAACAAATGGAGTTTGAACTGAGAAAACTCGAAATGAAGTGTGGAAAGACAATCCTGAATGATATCGTAGACACAGGTGCACAAATATCTGTAGTACGCGAAGATTTATTGGGCGATATGCCTTATGAAAAAAAATGCAAGAAAAATAAAAATTCTAATCGGTTAAATCAATTAGAAAAAATGCGAAATGAAACCTGTACCCTAAGTGAAGAAAAAGACAAAAGGCATATTGAAAAACAAGAGGAAGAGCAAAAGACAAAACTGTTGGTGATTCGTCAAAAAAGAATATTGGGGAAAGAAAAGGAAAATATTTCTATTGGAGAAAGAGAGAACTTAGCATTAAGGGTGCACATTAAGTCAAGAGAAGATCTACCGAATCGACTAGAGAAACTGGAAAAAGAAACATGTGTTTTAAATGAAGGAAAGAAGAAAGTAGAGAGAACTTTCATAAAAATTAACCCCATACTGAAACCAATACAGTTGGAAAAGGATAAAGTTTTAGAACAGATAATTAAGAGGACAGAACGAGTAAATATAAGTTTTTCACCCAGAAAGGAAGAAAATTTAAATTTCACAGCGAAAGGAACGATTATCTTCCAAAAGAAGAAACGTCTTAAAAGATATCAGATATGTTTCTTAAAGAAAGAAAATATAAGTACCACAACAAGACGAGGGTTCCCACCGGAAGGAAGGAAAAACAGTAAGATGAACAGAAAAAGAAAAGCGTAATTGAACTCACAGTGAGAGAGTACCCCTTTATAAAGACGGGAAAATTTTATAATCGCAAAAGAAGGCAAAAGTCAGTCTCTATTGCCCCAGGTGGAGTGAATGGATTCCAGCCCAAGAAGGGCCTCCTTCACAATGAAGAGAAGGAGATGGCATTGGAACGGATCTTACCCAGAGAACTGATAAAAAGGAAGAGTATAACATTTTATACCTTATTAAAAGAATTTCTGATACAGAGAAAATTTATTGCCATGTTAAACAATCGTAATGGTTCGTCCTATCGTGCCATTAAGAAATAGCTCTTCAGTAATTTTAATGTGAAAAAAAAATTCAGGAATATATAAAGTGGTACATTTATACCACTGTTGCTTCGGGTATTATTCACACGAAAGGGAAGGGTATCCAGGCCTCTTTTCGATTAGGAGACAACATGAAATTTAAAATAAGTGAACTATTAATAAATCGGTTTCAAAATAGTATTATTAATAATGTTATTTGTTTGATGTTTATAAATGCATCTGTATTTGTATGCATATTTGTATGATTTTTTATTAAGAGGGAGCTGCATAGATGGAAGGCTCTCACCTTAATATTTTTTGTTGTGTGTAATAGGACAATTACTTGTTCGAGCTTTATTTTCTTTAGCCACATCGACATTCCTATGACGGATGCGCTTTCCGCGATGGGAGTAATAAAGATTAATGAGAAAAATTAACAACTCAACTTGACTCGGAGTTGAAGAACAACTCAACTTGACGAGCAGAGCAGGAAGAACGGAATGCTAGACGAGTGAAGTGAGGGAGAAAGCGAGGAGCAGGAGAACAATGGTGGAAGAACTAGCAATGTCTGATAACTGTAGAAGTGTAGTATTATCTCAAATGTTGTGTTTCGTGCTGCATTAATGTTTAAATTAAAGTTTTGCAGTTAAGGAAAAAAGATTTGAAACGACTACTTATTTTTATTTACAACCACTCTCACCGACTTACAATAACTTGACCAAATGGAACGTGTTTTACTATATATATAAAATGATTTAACTTAATTCCTATTATTTTCTCAGTAAAATATAATTTAATTTCCAAAGTTTTCCCATTTTCTCCTTTAACAGGTAGTGTTCAATCTTATTTCCTGATTCGATTTATTTTTTTTCTTTTTTAATTTATGCAATCACGCGTTCTTAAAAAAATCGCAGACTAATCAGATTTCGCGCTCCTGACCTGTAGGGATGATACATTACATTAGGTCTATACTTAGATTCCCTTGAAGTTCCTCCATCCATATCATGTGATCTCTGTCGTTTAAAGTAAATAATAATTATAGTAAATTTAATTATATAAATACGAACACAGCGAAAAACGCTCTTTTCTCTTACTCTTCTTGATCTCTTACTCATACTGCTATACTCATGTTGTCATAATCTGTATTTAACGTCGGAATTGTGTAATTATTACAGTGAGGAAATTATCTCTCTCTTTTTTAAAATAAAATAGTTCTGTGGAGCTGAAAATGGCTTCGAGTGTTGTTTTATATAAAATTAATTAAATAGAAATAGTTAGAACTAATTTACTTTATATACATATATATATATATATATATATACATACATGTATATATATATATATATATATATATATATATATATATATATATATATATATATATATATATATATATATATATATATATATTTATAATGGTTATTTGAATTTCTTCAATATTCCTTGATTTAAACGCTTAAATTTCACACATTTAATAATTATTTCACATTTAAATAAATAAAACCAATATTTTTCATTTACACATACAGATTTTTTTCATTTACATATCTTAGAAAATTAAAAAAGTTTTCACTTTTAACTACTTCAAAATTTTGTAAATTTAAATAAAAGAAATCAAAGTACAGAGAAAAAGTTATTTTCTGTAGAAATTATATGATTTTAAGAAAAGTTCAAATATTTTTCAAATGCAATTAAAGTACTGTTAAATGATTTTATCTTAATGGCATCTGTCATGAATAATCATTGACAGAAAAAGGAAGATACAGCATTTTACCAAACAAATTGTAAAAATAATGAAAGTTTAACAAACATTAAAATAATATTAGTAAACTGTCAGTATTAAAATACTAATGAGTTAAAATTAAAAGTATATTACTGCTTTTTTATGAAGTGTTCGATTTTTTTTTCTCATTTATTTGTCTCTTCTGCTATATGTAATAAGAACGATATGCAAACTAAATCATCAGCCAGAATAAGACGAGTGGAAGAAAAAGTATAGTGTTAAAATTTAAACTTTATGCAGAATTCCACTTGAAATGTCTTGCTGTACTTATGCATTGTAAATTCTGCTTTTTTAAAGAAATTTCTAAATCTCTTTAATTACTAAATACAGGATCTTTTATTTTAATTAAAATCGTCTGTAATGTTTTCACCACGCCATTTGAATCCATTCAAAATATTGTAATTTGTTTAACCAATTTGATTTTCAATTTTTTATTAAATGAATTTATTTATTGATTCTGAAATTTATCAATAAATGAAAATTGAATATATTTTTGTACACAGCAAGTGTTTTTCTGACATTCGTATAAGCCTTTAGTTCCTTCTATTAAATAAATTTTAAATATTGACTCTACCTTCAACATATTTTACATTTTCAAGAAATGTTTATCACAATTGTCCATCATGATCAAACAATTTGCTTCAAAGAGCAATGTCAGAATCCAAAATTTCCAATCACATTCAGGTCAATCTTGCGAAATGGTAAAGGTAAAGCGTCCACAAGGTATTTCTCTAAAAGGATTTTTATACAATTAGCAGAGCGAGATGTGCATTTGCTTTGTTAATCCACCTATCTCCGAAGAAATCCTCATTCAAGTCAAGGCTTTATTCAACAAGAAATTATCATACACATCAGTTGTAAAAGAGCTTGTAAGTCTAACCACTAATGTATTTCCTTTATGTGCCATTCCTATCCATTCAGGAGTATCTCCACAAAACTTTGATGATTTTCCGAACAAAAACATTTCCCTTACGCTTTTCTGTTAAGTTTTCTGCTTCTGTTCTCTTTATAACGTATAGTCAAAAGCAAAAATGTCCCCTCCCATTTATAGCGATGTCCAAATCGCTTCAATTTAAAGTAGATGAAACAAAGTGTCAAATTTATGTTGCCCTTCTCAAGGACTTAATGAAAAATAACCAGATTTAACCCTAGAATTACTGAGGGAGTCATCTGCGACCAAAGACGTGAGTTTTGCTCGTTTCACTACTAAATCACAAAATTTTAAAGAAAATCAAATTTAAAAAAAAAATGAATCTTGCAGCATTTTCCTCGATGATATGGATTCCTTTTTTGAAATATTGTATTTTCGTGGAGCTTTAGCTGCAAAATGGGCTTCCATCACTAGCCTTTGGTCAATGACCTGGTGCCACAATTTTGCCCTTCAACAATCAGCCGGAACAGGTTTTTAGAGATCATGCAATATATGTTATTTGACTTAAAAATTCCAATATCAGCTATATATTTAAAGTTATTAAATTTATATTAATATCAGATTTTTGGAATACATTCCTAGAAAATTGTCTCGAGTTACAAACCAGGAAAATACATCATTGTTGATGAGTAGCTCTTTCCTACAAAAAAACGCTGTAGATTTTTGCAGTACATGCCAAACGAAACTCACAAATTTTGCATCAAATTTTAGTTGGCTGTAGATTAGAGCTCAACACACGTAACCAATGCATTTCTATATTTAAAAAAATATTCAAATTCAAATGATTTAAGTGTGCGTGAAAATGCTTTTCTTAGGTTAATATAGCCTTATCTCAAAACAGGGCTAAATGTAGACAGGACGAAAAAACTATATCGGAACAATCAATAGAGCAAAAAGCGAAGTTTTAAAATCTTTGAAGAAAACACAGAATAAGAAAAACTACAATTATAAATTATCAATATTAACAATACAGAAATTATTTCTGTTTTCTGTCACATACTATTAAAACTTTCTTTTTATTCTGTTTTCCTTATTCATTTATTTCAAATTAAGGGAAAACAGACAAAAACTTAACTTGAAGGTTTTGTGTTTTAATAAAAGAAAAAAGAGCTTATCTTAAAAATCTTCTTTCAACTTACTGAAATTACAAAGTGATTTAGCTGGCTAACTATAATCGTATGTATAACCCATATTTCCCTATGAGTTCCCTATACTGGTACGTTATGACTCATCGAAATATTACGATTCATTATTTATGTGTTCACTTCGCGTTAAAAGAGAATTACACATGGAATTTTTTTTTCAAACTGATAATTATTCTAATATTAAAATTATTTCGATCAAAATTAAGTGAAATTTAGCCACTTTGAGCCTTTTTTTTTTACATTTTAATAGTAATAAGAAATCAAACTCACCGATTGTTGAATAAGACATTAGAATTTTTTTTTTTTTTAAATGAACCATCTATTGGTTCAGATTCAAATGTGAAGCAACATCAAGTTGAGATAAACAGGATAACTTAACACAAAATATTATAATATGTGAGTTGCAACAGAAATTTGTTAGTATTGAGCTACGTTTGCATTGTCTTCCTCAAAGTTAAAACTCCGCTTACAGGATTTGTCGAAAAACAATCGGAACTGATTTTTCTGGCCAGTTTGAATGAGAGGAGAGAAATCTCTAAGGTGAGAGTGGTGGCTAGGATATAAGGTAAGCTAGGGAAATCATGTAATTTGTCAACGAACCATTGGAGTGCACAGAACTCTCGAAGTAAAAGCTTGTTACATTTGGGTAGAAAGAGACATGTGATAGATCGAGCAGTATTCTGCCATGAAATTTTGTGTGAAACTGAACAAATACGATACGCAGTCTTTCGATAGAAATAGTTAGGATTACAAGAAGAAAACCATATCTATAGTGTACGGTTTTGACTGACTCAACAAATGCAAAATTACCAGTAGGAAAGTATAAGTGGGAAACAACACGCTAGACATCATAGATTGAACCAAACAATCAACTCATGATTAAAACCCGAGAACTTTTTCAGTGATCTCTAGTTAAGTGTTTTTATGATAGCACAGAATTTAAATTTATGGAAATCTACTGTGTAATCAATTCTTCTCAGCGTTTATAAAATATAAAAATTCATAAATACTTTAATAATTACGTTCATAAAGATATATTGTCATAAATACATTAAAGACAATATGTGATTTTTGATTTGTTTCATAATC
>BMAW01117440.1:0-22084 GCA_019974015.1 Nephila pilipes | reverse complement strand
GTTATTCATTAAAGTTATACATATTTCCCATTCACGTTATTCATTAAAGTTATATATATTATTCATGTATTAAAATGACCAATGACCTGTGATAATTTAATTGCAAAAACGTGTCTTGTTTAAAACAAACACCAAATGATAGTTAGCTCCACTTCAGTCATTGAACTTACTCAAGAGCGTTTATTTTATACCCTTTCGTACTACACAGTATTTACAAAAAAAATTCTGATAAATTATTATTTGTATTAAGAAACATTTAATTAGGGGTTCGAAGCAATATAATCGATTATATTAAAGAAATAATGATATATGAAGTAAAAAAAAAAATTCTCAGTCATGTATTTAGCTTCTGTGTTTAAACCATGTATCTTTATTTTCAACTGAGGCTGAGTTCTACACATTAGCTACTCTTCTTCACAGCACGTGTTACACTTGTTGCGCGAATCCCTAATCTTTGCTGAGGTTATTTACCAAGCGGTCAGCCGCGACATGTAAGTCTTACAACTGGCTTTGATTCATAACATTGCATTTTGCGCATATTTTCACGAAGTAAACATTCTAATATGTGAAGAAATGTTGGGAAAGATAATTAGATGATAGGACTATAGTGTTTTTACAAATCTTTTGTTAAGAATTTATTAGTTTTAGATGTAAAAACTAATAAAATATTAACGAATTTATTTATTAATGGCATAAAAATCAATTTTCAACAAATAAAGTGAGGAGGTGTTTTCTCTCCAAACATCGCTACTAGGTAGGAAAAATATGAGCGAGATTCATGTGTCTACAATACTGGTGCAAGAAAGTTTTGAGAGAGCTAACATTTGATTCGGATCCAGTTTTCAAATGCTTATTCACTACGCGTATCCAGTTTTCAAGAGCTTATTTTCTTACTCGAGTTCAGTTTTCAAGTGTTTGTTCCTTACTCGGATCCCTATTTACTGTTCGATAAATAGTTAGAAATTTCAATTATAGTAATTGCTCCACATTCGTAATATTAGTTGCGAATATACTTATACGAATTCGTTATATACTTATACGAATTTCGATGGAAATTTAAAAAACGTTAAGAAGGTGGGGTTCCCCAAAGTCACATTTTCTATTTCGGAAGCATGCATATTCTCCAAGCACATCGAGGAGATTTAGGGCAGCACTATTATCAATCATATTTGTGGGTTTTTTTAACTTCCCGAACATACACTTTCTACAGAATTTTAAACTCACAATTTGAATACTACTTGCCCTGAAAACGGCATATAACGATTAATATAATAATATATTAAAACTTGCTTTATCTCGGGATGCTATAACGAAAATTTGAAAGTTATAAAAATAAATGCATTATTTTTAAAGGAATGTATATCAAAATTAATACTAATAAAAATGAATTATGTTTCATAACTGAGCTTTAAATTTTATGCCTTTTTGCTTTGAATTACATATTTTAACCGCTATACTTCTTATTTATTACTTACATCAAGCTATGAAAGTAAATTTATTTGAATATTAAAAATGTAGTTAATGACATTTGCTGAAACATAATTTTTTTTACTTAAATAAAAGAATTTAGGAATATATAAAAATAACATTTTGTTCAAGAAGAAGAAATACGAACAATAATTTCTTTTTTAAAAAAAATGTAAGATAAATAAATAAAAAAGTTGCCTTTATAATCATAAGATATAATTAACAAATTTCCAAAGAAAAGAAAAAATATATATTATTCCAAGGAAATAAAACTAATTCCCTTGAAACTTGTTCAAAATTGTAAAGTGCGAGTTTAAAGAAAATATGTTTCATTTGTGTGTTACAGTCAAAGCAAACATTTTCTTTTTTGGTGATACTTTTTACTGGAAGAACACTGAATTAGAAAAGAGAGAGAAAATGAAAAATGCACGGAATAAATCAAAAATGTATTAATAAAAATTCCATTTTTCGTAATGGATTTAAGGGGAAAAAAATTAAAACATAAATAAACAAAATGTTGCATTATTGAACGAAGATACTTCTTAAAAATGATTTTGACACACATATTGTACAGACCTTTTTAATATTTCATCAAAAATTATCCTAGTTTTCTTTCTGTTTCCTATTTTTCAAAAACTATCTTTTTGAAAATGCCTGCAGTGTCAAAGAATTAAACATTCTTTTTCTCAAAAAAGAAGTGTCGGAAGAGTAATAATAGCCAATGTTAGAGTGGTTATTTCATTCAGCTTTCGAAAATAAAGAAAAATAAATTTCTTTTTAAAGTCAAGAGAGAAGTCATTCAGATTATCAACGATAAGCGTTCCCTCAATTCACTTTCTTAACTTTGTACTTTTTCGTTGAATAGAGCTCAAAAGATCTCCTCACTGAAGATAAAGTTGCATTGTAGCAAAAATAATGAAAACAAAAACAAAATTAAATTAATTTCCTTTTCTCCTTCTCAAAAGAACTGAAAAGACTGTTTAATATAATGTTACCGATGAGACTTTTAATATAATTACCTAAGTTTTTACTTGGAAGAAAATAAACTTTCGTTGCTGAAAGTTATTTTAAAAGTATCTATTATTTCTTATCTCTAATACCTTTTAATAAGGAAAATAGTTTTAATTCTGAAACTGATTGAAAGAAGATGGAAAATTTTTCTTTTTCAGATTTTATTGATTTTTTGCTACCAATAAGGCGTCCTAAAGAAATGCTGAAAATTAGTGTTTCTCAAATACCGATTGAACCAATTAATACGTGTATATCAGTTTCTGATAAAAAAAAACAACAGTGACAATGCTTCCCTAGCAGTTATTTTATTTTCAATTTCAGCATATCTGTTTCTTTTTACACAACAAGAAAGAGCTGATCGAACAAAGTCTTAGAATTATAAATAAGGCCTCCAACGAAAACAACGGCTCAATTGAAAACATTTCTTCAATACTAGATTGGTTTTATTTCTGAACGTCTCACTAGAAGCAACACAAGGCCTGTTGGTGACGGACCTTGTAATTTTGAACCTCTGACAATTGACGAGGATGATACCTAGACTGGCACTTCCCTCTCCAAATGTCCACAAATTGCCAACAAGAGGACTTTGAGCATCGACAGATTTAACTGCATCAGTTATATTCAGAACCTTACCTTAAGTGCTCAAGTAATCATTCCTCAATTATATTTTAAAATAATGATTAACAACTTCCACATATGTTTGAATGCAGAGAATTTAACAGATTTCTGATTGAAACGAAGTTTATCACAAAATGTTTGTTGTAATTGGATTGTTGTTTGTGTAATTTAATCCCAAGTACACACATATGTAGTTAAAGTAATAATACAAATGCAGTTCAAGAATCATATAGTCAATGACTTTAAAATGAACTATTTATTATTTCTCTGAAAAAGAGAATACTACCTATTAGTTAATATTCCTTCTACGCTGATATAATGGCTGTAGTTGTCTAGTGGTCAGGATCATGGACTCGCAGCTGGAGTTGTTTTCATCGATTCGCAGGTTCGAACCCTGGTGCCAATAAAGACTCATCGTGTTGTTGGTATTATGAACTTTTTATCTGGGTAAGCTCCTATGTCCCGCATTGATGTGGTGTGAAAAATTGAAGAGAAAGATGCTAGCTCGAGTGTCGTTCTCGTCACTTTTCAGAAGCTCAAAATTACAGGGTCTGTAGCCAAGAGCTCCCGTGTTGCTTTTCATCACCACACATGGGGATGCTAATAACTTCTACAAAATATCGAAGATTACTCTTAAAGGGATTCAATGCAAATTAATCTATGACGGAGAAGCTTTGACCAGACTTTATCGGCTTCTAATCCCTATAGATTCCCCCAGCCATGCAAGAAACTTCCATGCACTATGCAAAGCCTTCACACATTTACTATCTTTTTTTACAGCAGTTTTTCTGTTACTCTGTAACCTTTCTATCTATCCGCAATCTTTCTCTGTCGCGATTTCATACAATTTCGTAATGTCCTTCCAATACATTTCTTAAGAGTACCTAATTTGCGTAATCATGTTTCATTTGGTTGGAGAGGATCTGGGAACCTAAATATAGTTTATAAAATACAGAAATTCCAGATATTTTGGAAAGTTTCGTGAAGAGCACATGTTATACAGTAAAAATCTTATTACAAATGAACAACAAACAAGTAAGTTACAAAAAATTTGCTTCTAGGCCACACACACAGAAAAGAAAAAGAGTTCAAATGTAAGTTATTAACAAAACTAAAAATTTGAAAAAAATATATATAACCTTCTATGGATTAAAATTAATCTAATCCGAACTATTATAAAATGTAAGAAATAAAAGGACTAAACTAACCAACAAATACAACAGATACAACAATAATTAGCAGAATACATTAACCAATTGAGGGATCACGTGTTCGGATCAATCCGAACGGAAAATATGTTTTAAAAATGTCATGTATGTGATTTTATGTAACGGAAAATATTTTTTTAAGAAATGTCATATTTTCTAAGCATATTAGGAATTTGAAAATTCATACACCAGTGATGGCATTCCACCAATATATTAGAAGATGTTGTTGAATATCATGTTGCAGGACATTAACCTTAGCCAAATCTCAAATCAGATAATCATACCCATCGTTCTGAAACAAGCCCTTCCTAATTATTTACGTTCCTTTCAGTTGTTGGTCTGTGTTCTATATATCAAGAAAATAGACATATGATTTATACATAATAGCGCACGAGCACACATTTCCTAAGAAATAAAAAAACGTCTTAAATATTTCTTCTTAACGTCATCCAATGACTTCTAGATAGTTGGTAATACATAGCATATGTAGATTATTATCTACAGTCTCCTGATGTTAATGTACTCTATTTATTTTGAATTAATCTAAAAAAAAGTATTGCGTTTTACACCGGCGGACTCACTGAAAAACATTCAAGGCGAAAGGGACGGGTATCAAAAAGGTTTTGTTATAACTAAGAAATAACTGAAATATCTATATAAAATTTATTGTACATATTAAGTGATCCTTATGAACACAATGTTGTAAATAACACCAATTCATGTTGATTTATTTGGTTTCAGGAAGCCTTAGATTATAGTAACCCTCTCTACATAGGCATCAGTCAGAGTTATGCATTTCTCCCAACATTTCTTGCTTTTTCGAAGCCAGTCATCGTAGAGCATAGCAGATTGAACCATGCCTTCTTCATACTAATTTATTTATTAGTTTTATTAATACCGCACCAGAATCAGCACGAGGGTTATTGGCGACGAACTTCGTAATTCTGAATCTCGGTTAAGTGACGAGGATGATACATGATCTGGCACCCCCTCTGCTGGTTTCCTCATCGCGCCAATGGTAGGACTTTGAGCCTAGAGAGATTCAATGTATTTCAGCCTCAAGTGGTTATTTAAGAGCATCTCCAGGCTCAAACCAACGACTCGACAAAATCCGCCTGCCGCGAGTCCAACAAGAGACGCGAAAAATTAAGAAAAGGAAATATCCTCTAGAACGACAATGCCTCACAAGGCACGTACAAAACAGGGTTTGCCTCCACAGTTCTGGATGGAATGCCTGACAGTATTAATCGTACTGTCTTGATCTGGCTCCCAGCGATTTTCACTTGTTCGTCAAGCTCAAAGAGCATTTGGGTGGAAGACAGTTTTCCAACGATGTCCAGGTTCAGACAACTGTTTTCAGCTGGCTCCAGAATCAAGTTGTGATTTTCTATCTTCAGTTCATCAAACGATTAGTGCAACCTTCCGACAAATGACTGCAGCGACTTGGAGATTATGTAGAGAAATAGTGTGATGGAAGAGAGTCACGTTACATTGCAGAAAACTTCTCAATAAAGTGTTTATTGACTTAAATTACCTTTCGAATGTAACTTACCTTTTGAATGACTCTATGAATAATATAAAGAGCAAGTTTTTACTAATACGAAATATAACTCTTTCCTAATTCAGTTTATAATTGTTATTCTCAGAACTGTAATACATTTTGCTTCATCACTGCAATTAATAACTTAATTTAAACTTTTATCTATTTTTTTTTCAAAGGGAGAAAGTCTTTATAAGAAATAAGAAAGGCAATTCACTTCAGTTCTCATTTACATACATAAACTCCAGAATGAATGGAATTGGTAGATCTGAACAAAATCACAAAAAATGTCAGACTTTGATAGCAGTAGAGAAAAGCATATCATCTGTCAATTGTTCACCGATGTCAATTATACAAAGGCCATAGAAGTGACTTTGAGCAGCTATTTTCATTTCTGGAATTCAATTAATTACACAAAATGTAGAAATAGTAGTAATTTGAAACTTATTTCGAAGAAATAAAAATTTCCAGAGATACTTTTAAATTTTGCAGACTTTTGAACGTCTTTAATCCAGTACTACCTATACAATATCTCGTTTCCATAAGAAAAATGAATTAATTTCTTCTGCAGAAGATTCCATTTCTTTTTAAGCCCCTGCTCTTTTGAGTGATGTTTTTTCATGAATAAGAAACTCGTAAACAAAACCTTATTTTTATGGAAAAAAAAACAGCAAACAGCAGCGGATTTACAAAATATTTATTCAAACTTTTCTCTGCCAGTCAAAAATACTGTAGTTGAGAATAAATTCTGGAAAATAAATGGCAAACTTCTAAGAAATATGCAAGTAACCAGAAAAAAAAATAGTTTTCAGAAGCTTTGTGTCTAAATTGTCCTCATTTATTATTGCAAGACATTTGAAATTTTTTTATGAAGGAAAAATTGTAAAAAAAATAGTGAGGACAGATAAAATTACGAGCTTAGATATGTGAAAAAATGCATATTTTTGCAACAATACACATAGAATTATATTCGTACCACGCATGTATGCTGCTATGTGTCATGTGTTATGGAATACACATACGTGAATTTTAAAATGCTTGTGTACATTTTCCTTCTTTATTTGTTCCCTTTTCCTCTGAAAGTTTCCTTCTAGTAAAATAACAGATAAAGGTTATTCTTTTGGTCACATTATTATCCACGAAATTGACAATAACGTGTTACGAATTATTTACTAGACTCTGATATTTATTCTTTCCCATCTTTATTATCGTCTTTTCATGTCCTTTTATTTTTCTTATGAGCAGAGTTTATTGATAATTTCGTCTTCATATATATTGCTATCGTAACTATATGAACGTTTCGTCATGAATATAAGTTTCAACGAATATATCCTTCATTACTCGGATACTATCTCATAGTACATTTGGATCAACTGTCGAACCTCACAATTCCAACTAACTAAACTTCAAAGGACAAAAGTCTATTATACAGCTTTTCAACAGCGCCACCTTATCTGCTCAAAACACATTCATACACGAAAAATTACTCACTAATTTCTATAGTAATATTCAGTCACGTGTTTCTTAAGACGTAGATATGAATAACATTTATATAAAATAATAACATTAGGATATTATGTCTACTTCAAGTAAGAATAAACGTTACTGAGCAATGTGTAAAATATCAGCGCTATGGATAAAATAGATTCAGAGGAAAATGAGATAGAATATAAAAAAAACCACATTTTAAGATATGATGGGGGAGTTTAAAGACTCAAGAGCGAGATGTGGATATGCTGAACACAATAAGGTGCAACTGTACCACATGCATTTGAAAAAAGAAAAAAAAAAAAAAGATATAAATTGGTTTATAAGAAGGGTCGCAGATAATGAAGAGGATTGCCTGAGTATCATGGGGCGCGGAACCCGTGGTTACCAAACTCCGTTTTCAGGAAAAGTCAAATACTGTTTTTTTTTCCTGTGTCATAGTAAATATATCTACAATTTTAAAAATAAGTATCCCAACATTTTATTTATCATTTTTTTGTAAAAAATACATTTAAGGAATCCGCAAAGCACCTCTATTTTTCAACATGTAAATTTAAAAAAATACAAAATTTTTTAAAGCATTTTATGGTCTCAGTTGCTTTCGGTTAGTTTTTGATCAGTTTTCTATTTATGGGAAGTAACACGTGCATTTATATAAAATACGGGGATTACCGAGTATTTATCAATAAGTTTCGAGCTGCCTGCAAAGAGGCGCATTAGATCTGTGTCTATTTTAAGGGAATGGTAAAGGAGATCATGGAAACAAGAATAATAAGAAAATTTCCTCTAATATAGAACATATTCAATGGCAATTTAACAGCATTTATCTCTGCGATTATGGTGAAACTTTTTCAACATGATTTTCCAACTCTTTATTGCCATTTGATACCTTAAAAATAGCATAATATGTTAAATATTACGTGCAATATGAAACGCTATGTACTAAACATGAAATTTCGGTGGAAGCGAAGTTTTCCCTGCAGCATTGGGGAAAGAGGCCAGTTGACTTTGAATGACGCGGATGATTGGAACCCTCGATATATCGATCTGGAGAAACCCTCCTGGTCTTTGCAGAGTTCTTATCAATTAGGTCATAAAGGAGTCTCCTCCCTGATATTTATTAACGCGTTATAACATCTGTTGTAATTATTGAAGGGAGCCTCAGGCAGAATAACTTTATGATCAAATAAAATTGCCAGGGTTGCACAACACACTAGCTCACTGAAAAGGTTTCAAAGTCAAAAATGCCTTGATTCTTATAAAAAGATAGTGAAAGTCATCAATATGAAAGTTTAGATTCATAAAAATGTGTTTTACTTTTTGATTATTTGTAGAACTTTTCTCTCCTGAATAATCTCTATTTTCCAGTTTATGGCAGACCTGTAAGGCTGAAATGGCGGAATTTTTAAATAGCAGTGCATAGTGATGTTAGTTTTCTGTGTACATCACTTGACTTGTGGATACATCGCTCTTAAAAATATAAGATTTAAAACTGAAAAGGCAGTAAAATATGCAATACGCGAAATGAGTGCAGCAGTACTTGATTAAACACATTCTCGTAGAGGTAAAAATCATTGGGAATCATAGAGGTTTCTTAGAGAATTTTCCGCAACCCAACACAGTGATGATTATTAACTAATCCATTAAGATAAAAATGAGCCTTCTTGCTTCTAGAAAATATAACTACTGTTCTGTAAGCAACAAATAGCGGTTTAGAAACAGCACAGGGAAAATTTCCAGTACAGCTTGTGTAAGTAAAACTCTGAATTGAACCACTTAGCAACTTCTGAATTTTGAAATGTAAAACAAAAAACACAATACAAATTTAGTTTCTTTTATTTTTACGGGGGAAAAGGAAAATAGAATCTGCAGTTTTATAGTATAAGTAAATATACCTTTGAATGATCTCAAGATCATTATACATTAATTATTTGTTTTTTGAGGAAAAATATGTATCAGAACCTCATCCTTTCTGAATATTTTGTGCCAAAAGTTTAACAATGTTACCAAAACTTTTCGAATTATTGAGGAAAAACTATATAAATATTGTTTAATTAGTTTTTTTGTTTTAATTTTAATTTCATTTTCTTAAAACAAAATATTTCATCTTACGCGCAGAATTTCTCTCAATCTATTAATCACATTAGTTTGAAATTTCATCCTCAAATTCAAATTATGTATTTTTTCGACTTTTATGCCTATTTGTTTTAAGAAAAAATTATTAACATAATTTTTTTTTATAAATTTTAATTCAATCTTTTCATATTTTTTATAATTTTCTCAGTAATTGTATTGACATTTCCCCCTAAATTTTTGAAGAAATATTTATAACTTCTAAACTTAAGATTTTCCTATCAAATAACATTAAGTTGTTTATTTAAGTTCGATGTAATTCAGAATAATACATGTAGTAAAATATTGATCATCGCGGTTTCATAAAATTGTCCAATTTTTATTTTTTATAACATCTTAAGATTTCTTTAACATTACATGGCAGTATAAGAATTAAAAATTCTGTGTGAACATTATTCGGCAAAATTTTTTAGGTTCTTTTCTTTGTATGTAAGTTATATTGCACTGAAACGTGACTGATAATAAGTTAAAGAGCCCCGAGATCCCTTAAGCAATGGAGAGAATTTAAGCAACTCCTTAAAAAAAAACCCATATTCTAAAACTGTAATAATCATTAAAAAGAGATATTTTTGAATTGTTTTTTGAAAAAAAAACAGTTCGAAAAAAATATAAAATTTTCCCTGGAAAAGAAAACCACAAAACCAAAACAAAAAAAAAAAAAAAAAAAAAAAAATTCTAATTGCATATCAATTCCAATTTAGTTTTCCTAAAGAATGTAAAAATTATTTGAAAATACAAGAGAGAGAAAATAAAAGCTTCTTTATTCGACATTCTTATAAAATAACATGGAAGCATTGATGGAAACTTCTTTGTAACATTCCACAAAGAAAAATTACTTTTTTATATTCTACTTTTCCCTGATATATTCTTTAGTAAAATATCTATGGTGCTAAGATAATGCCATTACTTTTAATCAAAAGGGAATTAGCAAAGAAACTTTTTTGATATTAGTGTTCCTATCTTCTTCAGTTTTAAAAGGATGAGAAATTAATTTACGCCCAAGATACAAAAAAATAATCTAAGACTTTTCTCTGATACTCCTTTTCTTTAATGCAAGTTGTTTTCTTTGGAACTCCTGGTTGAATAGTTGGAGTTCTTTTCATGAAGTATCATTTTGTATTGCACATAATAACAAGATAGGAGGAAGAACAAAATAAAATCAATTCAATTTCTGGTTAAAATATAGTTTAAAATTCTATTACCATTATCGTCTTTTAAAAAACAATTTTTATATATATTTTCTTTTTATTTATAAAGCTAGGGATTTTACTGTTAAATGCCATTTAATGCTTGAATTTTTTCACCATTTTTTTTTTAAAAAGAAATTATCTATTCCTTTTGATGAGCAATATAGTTGAAATTGCAATGAGGAGACGCCGATATACTTTGTGCTTTAGATTACAATATTTTTTGAAATCAAACAAACTAAAAAAAACCATCAGTATATTTAATTTACCACTACTCTTCGCTTGAATTCAGTGAAAAGTTTGTATAAATTATTCTTAAAATGGGAAAAATTTCCTCTCCTTCAAATAGCCAAATCGTGTTCGAAAATTTATTTTTGTGAAAAACAATAAATTTTTTTAAAACTCTGGAAAATTTTAGTTATTTAATATTTCATTTTAATTTTATGAAAACACTCAAAAATTATGTATCATTTATTTCTTACAAAACAAATGAGTAATTAAAAAATAAAAAGAACACCATTTTTAATATTTTGTAGCACACTACATTTACTTCTAAAAAGAAATTTTAATGTCAATAACTTTTATATGTTTCATTTTTTGTATTGCAACATTGGGATAAACTGCTTCATATAATGAGAGTATTTATACAAATTTGAAAAATGAAATCAAATAAAATAAAGTAATTAAAAATAATAAAGGAACAAAAATTAAAATATTTAAAATTATTAATTGTTACTGAAAGGTATTCTATTAAAAAATTTTAGATGATAGAAATAAAATCAAGAAGAAAAAGAAACAATCTAATTTATTTTTATATTCCTAGTTACATATGCACAAATAAAAAACTCAAATCAATTAAAAACTTATAAAAAGGTGAAACAAATATAAATTTACCAAAAAGAATTATAAGCCTAAAAATGACGATCAGAAAATTAAAATAAAAAAAACAATAAAAATATGCATTGACCAGAAATTGAAGGAATAAAAAGATAAATAGAAACTAAAATCCAAAAGAAAATGAAATATAATAGTTTAAAATTCAGTAACTAGTTTAAGACAGTTTATCAGGGTTAAAATGCACTGCCTTTGGAAGACAAAGGCAGTACATTTTCTATATATAAATATTTGAAAAACTGAGTTTGATGTTTATTCGTCGTTACCAGGTAGAAATTGTAAAATTTCCTTGGATTACACATACTATTTCTCTAAAATAACAATAAAATTTTTCCATGGCACTTTTTCAGAGGCAAAACTGTGGTTCAACTATTGAGTTTTGGACACAGTTTACGGAACAGAAATATCCTTAAACCAAAATATGTGGGCATACTCTAATCTCGGTTTTAAGTGCTTCAAAATACTATGAATGTTTATATTCAACATTCAAAATGATAAAAAACAAGCATTAGTCTATTTTAATTTATATGCACTTAAAAAGATTGTAATGTCTTCCATAAAGTCTACAATCTAACTTTCGTCATCTAACTGCTTGGATGAAAAACATTAGCAAAGCATCGACATCTAACTTTTAAAGAGCTTTCATAACAAAAATGTTGTGTGATGAGAATCAGTACAACACTCTTTCTGTGTTTTTAAATCACAATATTAAATTTCTAGATTAAAATAATTTCTTTTCGGCGCTTTGATCGGCTGAAGTTTACTAATAAATAAAAGACAAATGCAATTAATTAAATATTTTTAGACTTTGAATAGTTTTAGTTTACCATACTGTATACATAAATTTTATTTCGCTAAGAGTCGCACTATCACCTGCATCTCACGAACGGTGCGATGGCCACCAATGGTATATTTATTGCATGAGATTATTTTGATACATTATTTGGATTTACTTCAGAAAGAAACAGAGGAATCCATCCTTTTAGAGTAAATTTGAAAATACATTTGGAACTTTTATTTGCGTATTTTTTGTCCCTTATTTTGCTACTTCTTCTTCTTCTTCTTTTTTTTTTTTTTAAGAAATAAGGCATAAATTGATAGAATAATATAACGAAAGTTAAAGATGAATTTTTGTAAGAGAATCCCGAAAGTCGAAAAAAGAAAAATCATACTTTATATGTCACTCAAAAGGTATATTTTTCGATATCTCTTCTTCCTTCAGAAGAGAACTCTTCGAAAATGGAAAAACCCACCGAAGTGAGAGATTCTAAATATTTTGATAAGAGCCCATTCGGAATTCCTCACGTCGCTCAAATCGCTCAACAAGACTCTTTAGCATTTTTCGGACGTTCCAAGTGACATGTGAGTTCTGAGTTACTTCGATATCTTTTTAAGTACTTAAAATATTACAACATTTCGACACATTTTCCTTTCTTTCTAAAATACATTTAAGTAAAATAAATGTTTGGCTTATAATACACTTTTAATCAGAATTTCGATTAATTTTTAAATGTAATTTTTTTTTAAAACTGTTCCTTTTACTATTTATTTAAGGAAACGCTGAATTCAGAAATCAATTTCGAAATAATTTTGTAGAGCTTACTTACACTTATTAAGCGAAACCACGATCAAATTGTGAAAAATGCTCCTTATAATGAGGAAAAGTGTTAGCAAAACTCTATTTCAGCAAAAATAATCCCCCCACCCGATAACTCTTCCTTGTTATGAGTTTTGATTGATTCATAGTTTTTGAGCTACGCACTTAGACGCAAAACGAAGGTCAATTGACGAGGACGACATCTGAATTTTGTATTTCACTTTCCATACATCCACATAATTCAAAAGTGAGGAGAAAGAGCTGTTGACAGGTTTAACGTGCATCATCCACGATATGGGATGGGTCATCACCGGTATCAGAGCTTCAGCCAATCACTCGATTGAAATAATATGCAAAAGAAAAAGGTGATGCAAAAAGAAAACAATCACGCTATAGTGTGTATGTAAAAATAAATTATAAAATCTTTTATCTATTATTGTCATGCACTTTGCTCCAAAGTTTTTATGGCTTCTTCAAAAAGAATACCTCCAGATCCACTCGAAGAATCGCCGTGTAGCGAGGATGATGCACGTTAAATATGTAGAAGTCCAAAGTCCTCCCGTTGATATTGTGTGGAAGATTGGAGAGGGAGGTGCCAGCTCAGGTGTCGCCACTTGTCCTAGGTTCAAAATAACGATGTCCGTCGCCACCACTCTCGTGTTCAATCTCAGTGAGGCATTATTAAACAATCACAATCTATAAGAATATGCTTTATAGTATAAGATTTTATACAGATACATTATAATCAAAAATTTTAAGACCTTTTGCTACTTTTTATCGTCATCATTTAGTTCATTGTTCATTAACGTCGCACTGACAAGCAACACGAGGGCTACTGTTAACGTACTTTGTAATTTTGAGCCAAAGTCAGTTGACGAGGACGACAAATGAGTAATAAGTTTCCAAATTCCCACACTACGCCAAATGCAGGACTTGTGATCTCTATAGATTCAACATCAGACTCGATAAACGACTGGTTTTGAGTGCCATCACGATTTGAAACCACTACCCTACGGAAACAACATTAACTGAGAGTTAGCCACCATGACCTTTAAGAAATAAAAGACGCGAATACTCGAGTTCATTTATTCCTTCATGATTTCAAGGAGATGTAAGTGTTTTCATTTTGAAGTGTAACTGTAATCGAGACTCCTTTCTTTCTATTTTCGCAAAGTTTGCTGTTTCAATGTTAGAAATCATTCTGCAGCGCATCGGTTTTTTTTTCTCGTAAAAGAAAGACGAAAAAAATCTTTGCAATCGCTACTAGGTGATGTATTTATGTAAGAATACTGTTTTGCCTATGAACCTTTCTCCGTTTTTTTTTTTAAAAAAGAAACATTGAAAATAAACAAATCAGAACATACCTTCTAATAGCAACGGAGAACAAGCGTCATATTTTTCTTATAAATAGAAAGCACATTTTCTATTGTTACGCGCAGTATCAGTTCACATTTCAATTTATTTTACAATTTCAGATGCAAAACACATCTGCAGGTAAGTTTTCAGTCTTTTATTATTCGAAGTGTTTCGAATAATTCAGAGAATTTTTTGTTTCTGCCAATGACCTCGAAAATATTATGTTTTGGAACTTTTACTATGGCTTCTAATAAAATGAATATGTTACAACGTTTAAAATATTTATATAAAATATACTAATATACTTATATCAATACGAATCAAAAGTGGTACTCCTCTAAATTCTATGATCTGAGATATCGATCATTCATAATATCAGGGTTTAGGTTTCCGATTCTGCACATTTATATTATGTTAAACATCATTTTTTAGTTTGTTTATTTCATTTAGAATTTTACATCTTACCCAGGTTTCCTGAACTTACAAAATAAATAAAAAATGTGATTGGGAAATTTCTCTTTGTATGAATTGAATGAAATTCCTCAAAAACATTTATTGAAACAGGCTTCAAATATTAGTCACAAAAATAAAACAATGGATTAATGAGAAGTGGATATTAAATAAAGAGACTGACGCAGTTATAGAATAAGTACATATGCACCAAATGCCAGCAACCGACAGCTATTTAGCGTGAAATCTTCTTTTTCGAATACATTACCTCTCGTTTCTGTAAATAAATTCTTATAGCAATAGCCTTCATTCTCATTAGAGATTAAAAAAAAAAAAAAAAAAACGCTGGGAAAATGATAACTAAGCAATGAATTGTAAAATTTCGCAAGAAACTTGGAAAGATCGCTACTGAAACTTATAATTTATTTAAAGAAGAATATGGCATCGAATATAATGCATTAAATTTTGAGCAGGTTAAGCGTTTACGAGATGGCTGAGAAAACGTTGAAAAATATTCAAGTCTGGATCATCCTTCCATGTCAGAAACGGATGACAATATTAAAAAAATCGGTCATCTGGTTCAAATTGACTGTTGGTAAAGTATTGGTGCAATTGCTGACACGGTAGGAATCGACAAAGATTAAGTAAGGCAGAATTTTCCATCAAGACAATGCGCCGGCTCATTCAACATTGTCTTCCAAGAGGTTTCTAGCAAAGTACAGCATCCCAGTGTTAGATCTTCCAGACCATATCTTCCTTTCTCATCAGATCTTGGCCATGCAACTTCTGCTTATTTTCTTAAATGAAATCTGCATTAAAAGGAACAAGATTTGAGTCCGTTGAGGCTGTGAAAGAGAAACGGTACGCGTCCTGAAGGAGTTGGCAGAAGATGACTTCCATCACTGCTTCGTACAATGGAAGATTAGCAAAGGGGGCATTATAGAGATAGAGGAGGGGTGCATATTGAAGATGATAATAAGTAAATATTCTAGACCCTGGTCAGCAACTCGTTGATTGAGCTAAACTTCCACCTTTCAAGACAATATTTCATGTGAGCAAAGGGATGGAAATTGGAGAGAGCCAAGTCTGGTCTGTATAATGGGTGTTTAAAAAATGCAGGAATGGAAATGGTTAAGTGGATTTCAGACATCTGTCAGTCCATCAGTCTTCTTGAGTCAGTTTCTAAACAAAATCTGTATTCAGAAGTACAACATCGATGTGCTGTAATTGACCTGTGTGAGAGAGTGTCCAATCAAATCTTTCATTTCGGAGGGGTGGTGTGAGGAATAAACACCTTGCTAGATGTTGTTCGTACAACCATCCTTCTTGAAACTTTCTGCGCATTGTTCATCTGGATACCAGCCTTCTAGTGGCTTCTACAAGGGATGATTTGAGATGGGTTAGTGTAGGGATTCAGTGCCTCCTTGCAGTTTGGTGCAAACAGCGGTCACTTGCCGCACTTATAGTTCTACAACGTTTTACAAAGTAGTGCTTTTTTTTCATTGTTTGGGTCCGAAGCTGTTTCTTTAGAGGCAGATGGACTGGCCAACCAGCGACAAAAAGGCACCTCCGAACAGTAAACGAGCTAATATTTATTCCGTGCTCTTTTAAATCTCAATTAAGATCTACTAGTCTCTTGAGGGTATTTATTACTTTATGTAAGTAAAAAATTGTCATCTTTTGACTTCGATTTCTTTTTTCGGCAACATTTCCCTCACCACTTTGGAGATAGATCCTGTTTCTTTATTTTGTTTTATGATACGGCTCACAGTTGCAATACTAACGCAAACTATCTTCGAAATCTATTTATAAGACTTAGGCGTATGTTCGGAAAGAGTAACAACCTTCGTACGCTTTCCAAGCGTCACATCCATATCTGACGACAATGAACTCTCAACTCATGTATTAATAGGTAGAGGTTTCATCTACGGAGGTTCCTGCGCATACGCTCCTAGCACCCCTCTGATTTGTGAAAATTGTTGCTAGGCAAAATATTTAATCATCCCATCCATATTTTAACATATTTTAGTATAATAGAAATGATTTTAAAATTCACAAAAAAAGTATTTCATTTCAAATAATTTGCACAGGGGCGTAAGTCTTCCTGTAATACAACTTCTAGATGCCAATTCTATTCATAGAATCGTACCATAATTAACGAATTAAGAAAGGACTCACATTCAAACATCTTAAGGACATTTCTGGTCGCCCAAAAATACTCTATCACAATTCATCCAATAAATGATGTCGAGTACTCATATCTAAAACTTTTACTACCTAGATTATATTTGGAAAAACTGCAGACGATTTTAAGGGTTGTTTTCGGCCATGTGTGTTATAACATTTGGGGAAACGACGCCTCTCCAAAATTTGAGCGAACTCTGCACATCATTAGTTCACGAAGCAACTCGTATGAAATTTGTTTAATTTTGGCGGTGCACTCATTTCTTTCTGAATTTTCTTTATTTTTTGGAAATCAATGTGTTTGTGCAGAATAGTTCTAAAAAAAAGTTATTTTTTTAAAATTTTTTAATTGGATGGAAGAATAAGATAATATAATAAAATTAGAATTTAAAAAAAACTGCAGATTTGCGTAAAATAATCCATATAATATGGGAAATATGTGTCAGAATTACGTGATTTCTTACTTAATCTTTTTCATGAGAAATGAAGAGAATGCATGAAAAGGTTTTAAAAATTAAGCCTATTGAATGTACACCTACCATTTGCTTTCAGCTGATGAAGAAATGTTAAAAAATACAATTATCTTGAAAATCGCTTGGTGGATAAAAAGCCTCCTTTTTAAATCTTGATTCAAGAACAATATTTTATATGAAAATTTAGATTTCCTATACTAATTCTGATTCTTTTGCAATGTTTCTTAATGTTTATAGAATAACATTTGCTTACTAATGCCACTTTTGTGCATTTCTAGAATTCAAATATTTTTTTAAATGTTGATTTGATGATTATACATGCCGTAAAATAGCCAAATTCTAGAAATTTATTAAATTTTGTTTTCTATTTTTACTTACGAATGATTTTATTTAGAGAGTTTTAGATTGAAGCAAATTCATCTAAGCTGAGTTATTTGTGTTGAATATTCATAAGATTGTATTTTATAAGTGTACTAGGTGTTAATAAAGGAAATGGAATAATAATATAAAAACATTTTTTTCCTCACAAAATTTAGTAGTATTCATAGAATATACTTTCTGCCACGACCTTTACACAATCCCATACTAATTTTCCATTGGACAGAGAAGAGTTGGAAGTTATTTTTTGAAAGCATGTTCATGGTCTCCTTCGCCTTTTCTTTTACAGTTTAAATGTCGAAAATACCATTCCTTTCAGTGCTGATTTCACCTTAAGGAGTAGTAACAATTCATGCGAGGTAATGTCCAGCGAATAGAGTGGATGTTCCAATACAGGAATCTTACGCTTGCCCAAAAACGTGTGGACAGACAACGCAGCACGGCCCGGGAGTTGTCTTGAAAAAGGAAGGATCCACGACTTCTTTCCCTGTAATTCGCTTAAAATCTGCCGAACAGATTCTTTGTTGATTCCTAAGGTTTCATCAACTGTGTAAAAACTGACACGATGATCTTTTGGGATCAAAACATTGATTTTTCAATGTTCTTCAATCGTTGACTTGGTAGGTCGTCCTGGACGTAGGTAATCTTCAATCTCTTCCGGTTTCTGCATCTCTGTTGAAATATTTTAATGAGAGATATTAAATTAGTTCCAAGTTTGAAACACGGCTTAACAGAAATTAAGACATTCAAAAGATTCTGTTACGTAGCTTATGATTGGCTGCGCAAGAACTAAACCAATTTATTTCTTTGATTTATAAGAACTCGACAGAAAAGAGAGTCCAAATAAAAATTTATATTATGAGCTTCAATTAAAAGAATTGATAAGTTTGTCAAAAAGGATGAATTACATTTATATGAACTTACAAATTTATAGTTAATGGAGACACAGTATGTAGTGGGCAATTTCTTAAAATCAGTTATTTCTTAGAAAATGTTTATGTTCCTCATAAATAAAAACACAGAATATATGAATTTCAGAGAAAAACAATTCCATTTGAATCAAACAATTAACAGAAATATTGATATTTTAAGAAATACTTTAGTTTTTTTTTAAAATTCTAACTACTTTCGAAAATGTTAATATACTTATAAATAATTCGTTCCTCAATTTTTTCGATGTGTTTCTTATATTTCTGTGCATATGGGTTTGGTTATGATTATCTTACTTATAGTTTAACAAATTTATTCTTCTACCAGGCACTACGAGAAACCGTCAGAAACACCTAAGTTTAAGTTTGCTGATTTCTTAATGAATAACTATTTATATAAATCCCTATTCTATGCGTAAAAGTATCAAACCTAGTATACAAACAACCAGAAAAATATTAAAAACTTTATATTGATTATAAGAAAATGAAAGAAAAAATTTTTAATTTGAATAACAGGATCAGTATGAGAAAAAAATTTGAGAAAAAATAACAGTTTACAGTTTGAAAGTCAATGAAATTATTCTCTATACTAGTAATGAGAATATAAATAACTCCCTAAATAATGCAGCTAGCCTATGAAATTTTGTACATATATTTAGAAAAGTCATAAAATTAAAACAGTGTAATAAATTACTTCTCGATATTTTATTAATTTTTAAAGCGCAATATCCTTTTAAATTTGCTTTATTTTCTCTTTCTTCTTTTCCATTTGAGAGTAAGAAAAATTTCGCATAGAGATTTTATTCTAAATTTTAATATATATTATATTATTTATGTTTACAAGAGTAAATTTATAATGCTGTTATGTCTATATTAATATTTCATATAGATAAGGATTGGCGTAATACCTGTAAAGGGAAAATGCTCTTCTGCTCAGATTTTATTGATGTAAAGGATCAAATCAATTGTTTAAGAAACTTCAAGTATTTTTTTACAGTAGTAGGAACGAAATATCAATGATAATTTATATCTGACACCCTGCACCATTTTTCTTGACACATTCTTCTTTTGGAAGGAAAAAATGATTGAAATAGCAAGTAAATCAAAATATAAAAAAGTAAACTATCCATACATCTACAAATGTCTATGCCTATAATTTTTATTCTTTCTCTTTTTTGTGACGGCTTCCTTTTCCAGAAAATGTCATCTTTATTACAATAACAAATGCGGGCGATTTAGAGGCAAAGCGTTCGAAACTTTTTCTTTGTGATCTGTCATTCTCTCAATGTATAGAACAGATATTTTCATCTGCAGCTTAGAGATGCGATGAAAGCTTCTTTCCTCTTCTCTAGTTACCTCAATATTTTTAAAGGAACAGAATTTCTTCCAAGTCTCAGGGGTCTTTTCGAGGACAGGAAAAAGTTGGGTAATCGCAGTGCATGCTTTTTTCCCCTGTATAAGTTGTAACTTACTCTATTATTATTTTCTTTACATTACATAACTATGCCTGCTTAGAAAATCACAACAAATACACAGTCAAATGGTAATATATATATGTGTGTGTAGAATCCCTTTATTATTTGAATCTACAGACACAAAGATTGATTAAATAAACAATGAGGTTATGACTTTCGGCTAAACGCAATTTTCTTTTCACTAACCTTGGGGACTTTTAATAATTTGGATTGCATAAAATTACAATATCTTCCCAACCCAAATGGAACACGATTAAGTAAATTAGACGATGATGGAAGTAAAGAGAAGTGATTTAGGTATAATACTGTATAAATGATATGCAATTAATGGAAAATAAAAGGATATGGGGGATAAGGACTTGCGGTTAGAGAATTACTATTCAGATTGAAATACTTCTGTTAGTTTATGGATTGAAGACAGTTCCACTAACAGTATTAAACTACACAGTTACGGTCGAAGATAGTTGTGAAATTAATAACGAGTGGACAGGTAAGATATACTTCTTATTTCAATCATAAATTAAGTTTGAGAGTTAGTTTATGTTTCTAGAGAGAGCGACCTTGGATATTCTACAGTGATAATAAATAAGGAATTTGATTCAATGTTCCTCGTCTTCAATTACAGTTTAATAGTTTCTGATTAATATATCAGATTATGATATGGCATAAGAGTCGAATAATGACCGTCAAACGCCACGAGGTCACAATAGAATTTGAAGAGACGTTGGATAAAGACAAACACACTTTATAAGGCTTCTATACAAATTATACAATATCCTTTCCCTCCGATCACTTTTCACGCACCAGAACCATCCTAATTTAGAATCAAACAATAAAAATCTAACTCACCAACTGCCTCACTTCGAGTGAGTCCCCTCTCGATAATTGTCATAGTTAGACTACTATTACCACTTATTCTAATCAAGGGTCATTTCTTAGTGGCAGTTCTTAGTGATAGACGAGCGACTGTAAAAATTCGCTCCAATTTCTAACTTACTTACATCTACCAAACACGCACTATCAGCTGTTCAAAAGAATCTTCTAGATTTAGAGAGCTTTAGTATACCCGATTGAACCACTAATGTCCGTGATTAAATGCGTTTAACATCAGTAAATGGGTTAGAGATTAAACAGATTATTAGCCACACAAGGAGCTATTGTTTTCTATACCCTATATATATATATATATACCTGAACACTTTTCAAAAATTTATTTTGCTTTTGCGTTTATTTTTTATGTCTGCTTTTACCAGTAGGGAACTTAATTTTCAAAAATACGTCATAATAAATTTCTTCTGAAATATTTAATGGATTGAAATATATATATAATATGTCTGATACTTGCTTTCACCATTAATGAACTCAATTTTCAAAAAATATTTCGCAATAGATTCCTCCCAATTTTTTTATTGGATTGACGAGAAACAAATATAAAAAAATTATCGATTTATGTATTACCTTAAATCATATGTGAACTGAGATCAATATGTGACTGAAAATAAATATCATTATTCAGAATCTTAAGACAGCAGTGAGGCAGCTTTTTTTTTTTTAACTATCCAAGGATATATTGTTTCAGGAGGATCACTTTAGGGCACCAGATCACTTTTGAATTTTTTATCGATTGCTTCAATTTTAATTACATTTAAATTAATTATATTCAATTAAATAATTTATCTTGCTTTAATTATAATTA
>BMAW01117433.1:0-36941 GCA_019974015.1 Nephila pilipes | reverse complement strand
ATTACTCATTACAAATAATTAACCTACTAGTCAAGATGTGGACCATTAATATTCGGAATAAATGTTTATTGGAAGAGGCTTCATCTGAACACATTCTTACTTGCCTGAGCCTCTCTATGCAGGACATTATTGAGTGAGTGATATCGGATTTTTTATGGCGGAAGAGTCAGATATGGCCAAAACCTCAAGTGAGTCATTTAAAGACGGAATTCTGAAGATAACCCCACAATTTCCTTTGTTCCCGGTAGGAGGATTGACATTCCTTATTCCACCATGGTTTACTCATCTTCCTCTGTGATGTTCTACTGCCCGGTTGAAGCGGTAAGTGGGGGGACGTAAACGCACCCCATTACCATGAACCTGGGAGATCAGGAGAGAGAAACTATCACTATTATAGAGATTATTTAGAACCTCTAAATTCAGCGACGGTAGCAGTGTCGGTGAACAAATGACTAGATCAAGGGAATGAAAAGTTCTAGTGGGAGCATAGAAATACGTTTTGACGTTGGTGTTCAGCAGACACAGACTTTGATCAGAGATTAATCGCTTGAACTGCCGACCACGGGAATTTGTACCATCATACCCCCACTGAGGACTGTGTCCATTTAAGTCACCAAGCAGAAGGAAGGGAGCTGGTAACTGATCCACTAATTGGTCTAAATCCATTTGTGACACAACATCATTAGGGGGCAAATAAATGCAGCAGATTGTGATTCATGTGCGGATCCATATCCGCACAGTCTGATATGATATGGTCAGTGTAACGACACTATTGGGAAATTCCTGGGATGTGAAAATACATACACCTCCAGAAGATGATGCAACATCAACATCCCGTCGTACACAGTTATATCCACGCACTCGGGTTGTCATATTACTCTTCAGAAAAGTCTCCTGAAGAGCAATGCAGACAGGTTGGTGCGTAGATTTAACGAATTTAAGATCCTAAAGTCTGGCTCGTAAACCACGGCAGTTCCAGGAAACAAAAGCCATTAAATGGGCGCAATGGAAGTGGAAGGTCCCGTTTCCAGGACCCCAATGGAGTCAAAATCTTCGGGTGATGGGTGCAAAACCACCGCATCCCCGTCAATAAGTCGAGTTTTTTTGCGAGGAAGGCTGTTCTTCCTCGAAAGTTTTAATTTTTTCCTCTGCAAAGCCTTTGACCTGGACAATAGCCTAGTCTCATTAACCTTTGCAGAGGAAGGGATTTTTAAAATATTTATTTTTTTCATTGATTGCAGAGTCTTAGGTTGTGGCGTCTTTTCGGTAGGTTGCGCTTTCTTATTTTTAGATTGTTTAGTCTTAGTGATAGGTTCAGGGAATTGCGTAAATTTTGAAATTTTAAAATGCGTTTTATTGTTGCGTAGCTTTTTCAATGTACAGGGGTAAGGGAAGCGACAACTCGGCGAGCCTCGGGATAAGACAAATTCTGCAGCATCTTCACCGTAGCTATTTCCTTTTCCTCTGTCCACTTAGGGCAAGAACGTGAGTATGCAGGGTGGTTGCCCTGACAATTGATGCACTTCTCTGCAGCGTTACAGGAAGCACTATCGTGTCCTGTAGCTGTACAGCGAGCGCACGTCAATTGTCACCTACACGCGTTCTTGGAATGGCCATATCGTTGGCAATTGAAACATCTCAAAGGGTTTGGAATATATGGTCGGACGGAGAGTCGGAGATATGCGGCCTGAATTGTTTGTGGCAGGGTAGGAGTCGAAAAGGTCAAGATGAGGTGCTGGGTATTAAGCACCTTACCATCTCTCCTAATCGTGATTCTCCGGACACCACAAACCAGCTGGTCCTGCATATTCTCCAAAATCTCTTCCTCCGACACGTTTTCAAATTCCCTTGAGGATACCACGCCACGAGAGTAATTAAGATTTCTATGAGGTGAAGTTGTCACTGGATAAGGTCCCAAGGATTTCATCTTCATAACAAGTTGAGCTTGTTTAGAATCATTCACTTCAACTAAGATGTCCCCAGAGCGCAATTTCTTTATGTCTTTAACAGTTCCTACCATACCCTGAATTCCCTTTTGGATCAGAAAGGGAGATATGGTAGCAAAAGTTTCTGTATCTCTTTTTATTAAAAAGAAACGGAAGTTCATCATTTCGGTAGGTATGTCCGAGTTTTCTACAGTTGCATTATCATAACGTTCCATACGGTCAGCCCATGGTTCATTTTTCAAATTTAAAAAAAAAATTATAGCTTTGAGAGCCAAAAACGATTTTCCTTTAGTTGTATCCATATTGCCTTTCGAAAAAAAAAATTTCACGGAAAGACTTCTAGTTCGATGGGTCCCCGCCAGACTCCATCTCCCCACCCTTTCCTAACGCGGAAATGAGTAACCGACGGGAGAGATTCGTTCAAGCCGGACAATGTGAACTGCCCCCATTTCGCGCCCAGGCAGAGGCACAGGTCCAAGGCCGAAGCCAAGGAGGATTTCTCGAAAAGGGAGGGAGGTCACACCATCCAGCCATACGCTACCAAGGCTCTCCCTCTGGGAACATTTTATAGGATGACGTTCCGAAACTTTAACCGACGGCGCACGCAACTCCTCTCCTCGCACACCCTTCCCCAACCAGGGCCTTTTCCAATCACGCCCATGCGGTCTCCCACTAGGTACCACCGCATGAGGGGTACTGGGGCCCCGTATTGCCAGAGCTATACACGCAGGAAATCGGCATTGATACGCCGTCGGCCTTTTAGTGTTTTAGTAGAGACACCACAAAGATATTTTTTTTTTATTTTTAAAAATTATTTAGTTTTTTTTACATTTTTTTATTTTATTACTTTTATTTATATTTATATTATTTATTTTTTTCCCAACACAAAAGTTAGCACACAGAAGAAATTAAACTGTGTTAGAGTTAACTATTTTCCGTTTGATATCATAAAATATCAAGCGGAAACCCCCCCCCAAAGCAGAACACATGACAAAGAAAAAAAAAGAGGGGGAGAAAAAGAAGAAAAAAAGGATCACTGAGGTACCTCGGGGTTGTGAAGCCCGTACTCATCTCAGGTAGATGAGCCCCCTGAGGGGCATTAAATCCTCGCAACAGAAGTGGAGGATCCTGTTTCCAGGACCCCCACGGTATCATAGTCTTCTGGTGATGGGTGGAGATCCACCATATCACCTTCAAGAGACTCTAGACTTCTTTCGAGGAATACTCAGCATTGCTGCCTTTTTGAGTTTCATCCTCTGTACGGCTTTGGATTGGGCCAATGGCCTCGTCCGTAAAGCTCCAGTAGAGAGGACAGGAGTAGAAGAGTGATTGTCAACAGTATTAGTTTGAATGTCGGATTTATGTTTCTGTTTAGATTTAGTGCGGTTTTGCAGTACAGAAGGGATTGGTTCGGGAAACTGAGTGGAAACAGATCCTATTGTTATATTAACAGCTGATGCATAGCTGTGTCCCTGTACAGGAGTACGAGATGAAACTATGCGTCGAGCCTCTGAATATGTTATTTTCTGACGGATCCTTAACGTTGTTATTTTCTTTTATCTTCTGTCCACTTAGGGCAAGATCGAGAATATGACATGTGATGGCCTTTGCAATTCACGCATAGCTCAGGTGCCGATCAGGAAGCACATTCGTGACCTGTCGCTGCACATCGAGTGAGTGATAGCTAGGCTATGCTGCGACAAACACTTGTTAAAAACTTATTCAAAAGTTACAACCTTAAAAACGCAAGACAAACACAAATAACACATAAAAGATAAAAAGTTAAAAATCAAATGTGGTGTAAAAGGCCAATATGACGTAAAAAGGCAAATAAATTATGGTGGGGGTTTTCCCCCACCAAGTCAGAGAGTTTTAAAACAGATGAATGAAAAAAAGTCCGGCGCTGATGATCAAACACCGGACAGTCAATTAAAATGTGATGAATAGAGTAAGGGACATGACAGGAAGGACACTCGGGAGCATCTTCTCCAAACAAAAGATGTTTGTGAGTAAAACGAGTATGTCCAAAGCGAAGGCGAGTCAGTCTGACATCGGCTCTTCGCATTGGAAAAACAGGCCATTCTCCAATGATCGGCTTCACCGAGTGTAATTTGTTGTTAATTTGCAGATTCCACGATTCCTGCCATGTCTGATGAATGAGCATTAAAATATGACGTCGAATGTCCTCAAATGGGACTGCGAGCTGCAGAGGATTCGTTGCCGAACGTGCAGCCGAGTCCGCTTGTTCATTTCCTAAAATACCTACATGACTAGGTATCCAGCAGAACTTTATGTCATAACCCCTGCTATAAAGCTGACAAATAATATTAGCAATTTCAACCACGATAGGATGACTTCTATCGTCCAGATGTACCAATGTTTCCAGGACGCTCCTGCTGTCAGTATATACAACGAACTTTCGAGAACTGGATGTCTCGACTAATCTAAGGGCACAGTAAATGGCGACTGCTTCGGCAGTGTAGACACTGCAGGAAGAGTCGAGCCGGTAACTGTGCCTGATGTCGTTCGAAACGACACCGCAGCCGACGTATCCAGTTCCTTTCGATCCATCCGTGTATATAGGAATATAATCCTCATACTGACAGCGATGGAAGGCAAAGAATCTCTGGAGAACAATGGGACATGTGTTGGATTTGCTAAATAAAGCAAAGGGGTTATGGTAAAGAAACATTGGCACATTCCAAGGTGGAAATTTAATAAAATTTGTTTGTTGAATACCCAAGTCATGTAGGCCGAGTTCCTCGATGAATACCTTCACCCTCTCAGAAAAAGGACGGATGAAAGAAGGACGAGCACTGTACAGTCTCCTTAAAGACGGGCTGATAGAAATGGTCTTTAATGGGTGAGATGGGAGAGATGACATTTTGAAATGATAATAGAGCGACAGTTTCAGGCGCCGCGAAGCCAAAGGTAGCTGGTTACAAATGACATAGAGACTCTGCACAGGTGACGTTCGGAACGCACCACAGCAGATTCTCAGAGCATTATGGTGGACTGGGTCAAGCTTCCGCAAGGTAGTTTTGCAGGCAGATCCGTAGACGACACATCCGTAGTCGATCCGAGACAGAATCACCGACTGATACACTCGGAGTAATGAAGTTCGATCCGCTCCCGAAGAGGTGTTGGATAACACCTTCAAGATGTTAAGGGATTTCTCACATTTCCTCCACAGTTATAAAATGTGCGGAAGGAAAGTGAGTTTGCGGTCGAAAATTACTCCGAGGAAGCGGACGTCAGGGACGACAGGAATAGACGTATTACGGATGCGAATGTCAGGATCGGGATGGAGACCCCGTTTCCTACAAAAATGCACGCAACTACTCTTGCTGGCAGAAATACTATGCCCATTAGCATCACACCATGTAACCAGGTTATTGACTGCGGTCTGAAGTCGTCGCTCAATGATACGCATTGACGATCCTTCGCAGGAAATCTGCAGATCGTCAACGTATAATGAGCCATGAACTGATGGTTGAAGATGAGAAAGTATTGGTGACAGATGACAAATAAAAAGAGTGGGGCTCAAAATGCTTCCCTGAGGAACTCCTTCAAATTGAATAAAAGATGAAGATAAAATATTACCAACCCGTACTTTAAATGATCTGAAATTTAAAAACATTTTAATAAAAAGAGGTAAATTGCCTCTCAGACCATAATCGTAAAGAGTGCGCAGAATCCCATAGCGCCACGTACGGTCATATGCCTTTTCGACATCAAAGAATATAGAAACCAAATGATTCCTCCGTACGAAAGCAGAACGAATCTGACTTTCGAGTAGAAGGATGTTATCTACTGTGGATCTTCCTTTACGGAAGCCACTCTGAAACGGAGGAATGCATTGATTCTTTTCCAATTGATATACGAGACGGGCATTGACCATACGTTCTAGCGTCTTACACAGGCAACTCGTCAGAGCTATAGGCCTATAGTGGAGAGGGTTCTTTGGATCCTCATCAGGCTTCAGAATAGGAATAACGATTGCTTCCTGCCACTGGCTAGGAAACACATGCTCTCTCCATATTCGGTTGAATAGGTAAAGGAGACTGACAAGTGAATCCTCGCTCAAGTGGCGAAGCATATCGTAAGTTATACCATCAGAGCCTGGACTGGTATTGTGAGCCAAGGACAGAGCCTTTCTCAATTCCCACATGGCAAAGTCACAGTTGTAAGGGAGTGGTTGCCGACACCTGAAGTTGATAGGTGTCTGCTCAGAACGATTCTTAGTCGCTAAAAATGTAGCGCTGTCAGAATCGGAGCTTGACACACTAGCAAAAGAGTGGCCAATGACATTGGCCACTTCGACAGGTGAAGAATGCACAGCATTTGCAGTTTCCAGTATCGGGATGGAAATTCCCGATACAGGGAGTTCGCAGCTTTTACCTTTCTCCATAACTGTTGACTTGTGGTAGACGATGTGATGGAAGAGACATACCTGATCCAAGATTCCCTCTGACTATGTCGCCTTACTCTACGAGCAATCGCCCTTGCCCTTTTAAAGGCTATGAGATTTCCGGTTGTGGGATATCGTCTGAAGATACCCCACAATTTCCTTTGTTCCCGGTAGGAGGATTGACATTCCTTATTCCACCATGGTTTACTCATCTTCCTCTGTGATGTTCCACTCTTCGGTATCGCTGCATCAGCAGCGTCCAAGATAGAGGTAGTGACATTGTGGACAGAGTCATTAATATCTCGATCTTGAACCATTGTACCGGTAATAACTGCTAACCGTGTGAATAAATCCCAATCTGCCCGGTTGAAGCGGTAAGTGGGGGAACGTAAACGCACCCCACTACCATGAACCTGGGAGATCAGGAGAGGGAAATGATCACTATTATAGAGATAATTTAGAACCTCTAAATTCAGCGACGGTAGCAGTGTCGGTGAACAAATGGCTAGATCAAGGGAATGAAAAGCCCTAGTGGGAGCATGGAAATACGTCTTCTCGTCGGTGTTCAGCAGACAGAGACTGTGATCAGAGATCAATCGCTCGATCTGCCGACCACGAGAATTTGTACCATCATACCCCCACTGAGGGCTGTGTCCATTAAAATCACCAAGCAGAAGGAAGGGAGCTGGTAACTGATCGACTAATCGGTCTAAATCCATTTGTGACACTACATCGTTAGGTGGCAGGTAAATGCAGCAGACTGTGATTAATGTGCGAGTGTGAATTCGCACAGCCACAGCCTGCAACGATGTGGTCAGTGTAACGACGTTATGAGGACAGTTCTGGGATGCCAGGATGCATACACCTCCAGAAGAAGGTGATGCGACATCAACATCCCGTCGTACACAATGATATCCACGCACACGGGTTGTCATATTACTCTTCAGAAAAGTTTCCTGAAGAGCAACAGACCGGTTGGTGCGTAGATATTATGGATTTGAGATCCTCTAGTCTGGGTCGTAAACCACGGCAGTTCCAGGAAACAAAAGCCATTAATTGGGCGCACTCGAAGTGGAAGGTCCCGTTTCCAGGACCCCCATGGAGTCATAATCTTCGGCGATGGGTGTAATACCACCGCATCCCCGTCAATGACTCTAGTCTTTTTGCGAGGAACACTGTTTTTCGCACTAAATTTTAGTTTTTGCCTGTGCAAAGCTTTAGACCTGGCTAATGGCCTAGTCTGTTGAGCCTTTGCAGAGGAAGGGGTTTTTAAAATATTTATTTTTTTCTTGGGTGGCAGAGCTTTAATGTCAGATTGTGGTGTCTTTTTTGTAGGTTGCGGTTTCTTAATGGTAGGAACAGGTTCAGGAAATTGAGTAGATTTAGATATTTTAGTTGTCTGGGTTGCCGTAGCGTAGCTTTTTCCCTGTACAGGAGTACGGGAAGAAACCACACGGCGAGCCTCGGGATATGACAAATTCTGTAGCGTCTTCACCGTAGAAATTTCTTTTTCTTCTGCCCATTTAGGGCAAGAACGAGAGTATGCAGGGTGGTTGCCCTGACAGTTGACGCACTTTTCTGCAGCGTTACAGGAAGCACTATCGTGTCCTGTTGCTGTACAGCGAGCGCACGTCAACTGTCCCCTACACGCGTTCTTGGAATGGCCATATCGTTGGCAATTAAAACATCTCAGTGGGTTTGGAACATATGGTCGGACGGAGAGTCGGAGATATGCGGCCTGAACTGTTTGTGGCAGGGTAGGAGTCGAAAAGGTCAAGATGAGGTGCTGGGTGTTAAGCACCTTACCATCTCTCCTAATCGTGATCCTCCGGACACCACAAACCAGCTGGTCCTGCAGATTCTCCAAAATCTCTTCCTCCGAAACGTTTTCCAAATCCCTTGAGGATACCACGCCACGAGAGTAGTTCAAATTCCTATGCGGTGAAGTTATCACAGAATAGGGTCCTAAGGTCTTCATATTCATAATCAGTTTTGCTTGATGTGAATTGCAAACTTGTATTAATAAGTCACCAGAACGTAGCTTCTTAACCTCCTGAACTGTTCCTACCATTCCTTGTATACCCTTTTGTATTAAAAAGGGAGATATTTTTTCAAAACTGTCTGTTTCTCTTTTAATGAGAAAGAAACGGAAATTGTTAAAATTATTACAAGTGTCTGGTGTTTTGTCAATATTTACCGAATTGGATTCATATTGTTCTACTTGATCTGCCCAAGTTTTATTATTTGCTTCATTTGATTTTTTTATCGCTTTTGGAGCCAAAATCGAATTCTCTTTAGTTGTAACCATATTTGCCTTAGGAAAAAAAAAATTTCACGGACAGACTTCTAGTTCGATGGGTCCCCGCCAGACCCATCTCCCTACCCTTTCCTAACGCGGAAACGAGTAACCGACGGAGAGATTCGTTTCAGCCGGACAATGTGACCTGCCCCATTACGTGCCCAGACAGAGGCACAGGTCCAAGGCCGAAGCCGAGGAGGATTTCTCGCAATGGGAGGGAGGTCACACCATCCAGCCACACGCAACCAAGGCTCTCCCTCTGGGAACATTTTAAAGGATGACATTCCAAAACTGTAACCGACGGCGCACGCAACTCCTCTCCTCGCACACCCTTCTCTAACCAGGGCCTTTTCCAATCACGCCCATGCGGTCTCCCACTAGGTACCTCCGCATGAGGGGTACTGGGGCCCCGTATTGCCAGAGCTAGGCATGCAGGAAATCGGCATTGATACGCCGCCGGCCTTTTAGTGTTTTAGTAGAGACACCACAAATATTTTTTATTTTTATATATTTTTATTCATTTTTTTTTTAATTTTATATTTTTTTTAAAGACAAGAGTTAAACAAACACTAATAAGAAATAAAACTATGTTAGTATAAACTGTTTTCCGCCTGATATTATAAGATATCAAGCGGAAAACCCCCCAAAGCAAAACACATGACAGGAAAAAAAGAGGGGGAGAAGAAGAGGAAAACAAAGATCACTGAGGTACCTCGGGGTTGTGAAGCCCGTACTCATCTCAGGTAGATGAGCCCCCTGAGGGGGTCAACCAGGATATAGCACTGCACAATCAGGGCGAAGATCCAAAGGGCAAACCCGATGCACCCCTTATCTGAAACACTAGCCCTACAGCAGTGTCTCTTTGCGGAAGAGACCACAAAGAGAATTACCACCAGCCGATTGACAGAAGCGGACTCACTCCTGCCACCCGTCTACAGCGAAGCATGGGCCAAAGGGAACGCAAAAGTTATCCCCAGGATCCCACTTTCTTCCATCAGGGACGTCACACGCGGCAAGCATGCGGGTTGGCAAGCCAACAGAAAGAAAAAAAATTGGAAAACAAAACAGATACCAACTGAGATTGAATAAAGGATAAACTAACTCAGTACATATGAACAAAATGAATCTGGTAAATGATATGAAAAGCTTAAGAATATTTGATCTGGACAAATAAGTAATGAAAATGAAAGCAGAAAAGTTATGTGCAGGAAGGTAGAAAATAAAGAATGATCGTTCGGGTATCCCGGGGACGCGTCACCCGTGTTTATCAAAGACAGAAAAACCCATGGGAATGAAATAGATCACTCAGGTACCTCGGGATCGTGAAGCTCGTATTTACCTGAAGTACGTAAGCACCTGAGGGCCAACTGCGCATCATATATCTTTAAGTGAATCAGATCATTCAAATTAAAACAATAAAATTCTTTATAATATGCAAGTAGCACATTAGGCACCATCTGATGGTTAAGGATCATCAAAAGTCCAGTTTATGGAGAAAAGAACCGAATAATCTTAAACTGAGCTTGCACCCCCTCTCCTAACTTCCCCCACGACAGCGGGAGGACTTTGGACCCCTACAGATGTGACGTGCATGAGCCCAGTCTACACTGAGGGTTTTAAGTGGCCAAGGCTCGAACCCGTGATTCAACAAATACTGCCAGCCACGAGTCTGAAACCATGACCACTAGGCTTCCGCGGCCCAACATTCATTGGAATTAAAATCATTCTGACTACTGTCGGAAATTCGAAACATAACAGGTAAAAAATAATAATAATATTGAGGAGAGACAACTTGGGGCACATGTAGTGAAAACTAATAAGTGATCTAAAAGGGAAGAATCAAGGTCTTTTTAGACAATTATTTTACGAATCCTAGATTGCAAATTACTCCCAAAAAAAAAATATGTGCATGCGAGACAGGTAAATTTACCCAAACTTTGTGACCACCAAAAGATGACTCAAGGGAATTATGATTGGGCCACCCATCAAACTTCTGTCCGCAAAAAGATGGAATCTGTGAAATGTCATTCAGGAATTAAAACATAATTCAAATATGAATTGTGTCAATAATTTTGATCAAGTTTAGTTTAGTTTTTATTAACGTCGCACTAGAAGCAACACGAGGGCTATTGGCGACGGACCTCGTAATTTTGAACCACGGTCAAGTGACGAGGACGACACCTGAGCTGGCACCCCCCTCTCCTAACATCCACACCACGCCAACGGGAGGACTTTGGGCCCCGAACAGATTTAACGTGCATCAGCCCCGGCTACACGGCGGGTCTTTGGTGGCCAAGGATCGAACCCGCGACTGAACGAAAACCGCCAGCCGCTATCCACGACCTTGACCACTAGGCTACCGCGGCCCCATAATTTTGATCAAATGAAAGGAGGTCAAGTGAGGAGGAAGTAAAATTTAATGGCGCAAGAGACAGATATGGCTATGCTGTGCTAAACTATATTTAACAGTGGTCTAGATGTGAAAAAATTGAAGAAAAGACACAAAATGGTTAACAGGGGGTGGGGCAAAAATAGAGAAAGATCGCTAGGGTAACCCATGGACGCATCACCCGTGTTCAACAAAGACAGTAACACCCATAGGAAAGAAAAAGATCACTTCGGGGCATGATGCCAATACTTACCTAAAGGCAAGTCCCCAAGTTCCCTCGATATAATCCCCAGGGGCAGGGTGCCCGGCTATACCCCAGACGCTGGGTACCCATCTGAGTCGCCTCTTACGCATGAGCTACAGTGGGACTATTCTGTCATTCCAGGTCAACACACGGGTCATCAACTGGAGGGATCATACGAAATTGATTTTAAAAGCCACAAACGGTGGCACCAAATTTTTTCATACCAGGTTGATGTATAAATACCATAATAAATACATATATTTTGTGGGTGGAAAACTAAATCAAACAAAAAGAGAAAAATGTCTTATCTCCAAGTACATTTGCACAAGTAAAAAACAACAAACCATTTATTTCAAAGTCACTGCTGATAGTTCTGCACATCAACCAATAAGGTCCACTAGAAGATGTGCTCACTATAGTACAAGAATCATGCTTAACTTACCAATTAAATTTTCAATTTGCTATGTGCCTTTATGTTAAGGTGAAACAAAAAAAAAATTCTTTTCCAATATTCCACACCATGAAGCTTAATTTAGAATATTTTAATATATTTGAACAATAATCTTTCCAAAAAGAAAAAAAAGAAAGAAAGAAATTTTAAAATCACTATTACAGTTTAATTCACTGTCATCTATTATTAATATTGATAATATTCATTGTAATTGTTTTAAAGAGTTAGAATTTTAATATTAAAAAATGAAAATTTCTTGAAATAAGTATGACAAAAACATATAACATCAATTATTAGTATGGGGAGACCTGAGTTAGGTGAAACATTTGCATGGTGGTTCAAAAAAATGAATCAATTCTTTTCAAAATTTCGCGAGTGAGTGACAGTTGACTTTTAAGGTGCAGGAGTCAAAGCAGACAATGCTGCACCAAACATTTGTTAAAATAAACAAAAACTACATTAATTTAATAAATATGAAACAAATACAAGGTGATAAAAAATGTTGGTAAAGTCCTAGTTTGACAGGGGCCCTTGGCAAGATTTTTAAAATTGCGCCAAAGCTGGCATTTCAAGTTCAGAGCTTCCAGAAGCGGGGAAAAAAAGATGGTGTCAGCCCTAGGATACAAATTATGAAGTAAGCAGACATATTCAATGAAAAAAAAAAATGCAGAAATCGTAGTGTCTAGAAGACAAATTTTGAAAAAAGATAGCGTTTTCAATGAATGGAAGGATAGACAGAAATCAATAAAGTAAGCCTGAAAACCTCATTAAGCTTCATTATAAGACAAAGAAAACATAGTAGAATGTATGGAAAAAAAAAGTGCATTTGAACAGCAAAGCACTTCAATGGAAAATGGAATAGCTAAGTCCTTTCTAAATGATAGCCATTAAAACACAAATAGCAATAACGTATTAGGAATGCCAGTAGTAATGAATATGTAAAAATGCATAACAGAAAGAGAGAGGAAATATCTGGAAAACAGATAAAATTTACTGACCTTATTGAGAAAAAATACCTGCACCCATCAGCATGAAAATAGATATCAATCCCCTAATATTCAACAAACTGCTTAAAAAGTGATGTTATTAAAATTTCTACTGCTTTCTTAATGCTGTTTTTCTAACTTTAGAGAAAACAAAATTATTCAAAACAATCCATTTTCGACAGACGCTTGTCTGCAAACTACATTCACCAAACAAATCTTAATCTGCTCAAATTACTTTCAAAATGAATCCTTTCAAATATCTAATCCTATCCAATTGTGGATTTTCTTCCCCTTTGGAGGAACAAAATATTTCAAAATGATCCATTTTTAAGGTTACCAACACAAGCTTTTCAGCGGATCATGTCTTTCAAACAAAGAACTCTTACAATACACATAAAACTGTAATAAAATTTCTAATGTCGATTGTCCTTTTCCATCCGCAAAACAAATAATTTTAAACGATTTAATAAACGTTAAAGGTTTCAGCAGACTAGCCATTTTCAAAAATCTTGGTGATTCCGCGATAAACAATGTTCCTATCCAATCCAGGATAAAAAAATAATAAGCCAAGCTCTCTTTTATAGATTTTAAAGGATTGCCATGAACAATCAGGCATGGTAACCAAATTGGCGATATTTCGCCAAAAAATTTTTTATTGCACCAGGCTCCGTCAAAATAAGAATCAACTTCTTCGACAAAACTTCTTGACAGGTTTTCATAACATGATCCTTTTCCTGTGGTGGAAAAAATAATTTCTAAAATAAGTGCAGTCATTCCAATGAAAAAAATTGTTATTCGCATTGAAAAAATGGACTAAAATTTTTGGCAATTATTAAGTTAAACCATTCTGATAAAGTACTCCCTCTTTTTACAATTAGTACTACAACAAAGGTTTATGATGAGAAGGTACCAATAGAATTAAAAATAAACAGAAACTGTAAAAAAATGGTTTCATTACAATCTATATAAAAGCCTCTTTCTTACAGAATTGCTTAATTTATAAGCTTTGTGAGTGAGTGACAGTTGAGTATTATGGCACAAGAGCCAAAGCAGGTAATACGGCACCAAACATTTGTTAAAATAAAAAAAAATATTGGTTTAAAAATATGAAACAAATACAAGGTGATAAAAAAAAAAGGTTAAAAGTTAAAATTTCGAGTAAATGGCCAATGTTTTTTAAAAAAGCAGATAAGCTATGCAGGGGGTTTTCCCCACCAAGTTAAAACATTTTAAACTGTTGAATTAAAGAAAATTCCAAGATGACAATATAAAACTAGACAGTCAATTAAAATGTGATGAAATGTGCGAGGGACAAGGCAGAAATGACACTCGGGAGCCCCTTCCTCATTGTGAGTGAGTGTGAGTGACTGTAGTGTTTAATGGCGCAAGAGCCAAAGTAGGCTAGCCCCTTCCTCATTACAAACTTTATATGGATTATTTTACAATAACTTACTATTTCAAACGTATTTGCTAAAAACGGATTTCAAGCCTTGATCTCGAAAAACATTTTTAGCGAATTTGGGATCAAAAGGGACTTGTGAAATTTTTCTGATAATTTGTTTATGATTTATACCGATTTTCAACTGTAAGCTAATTTTTCCACAGTTAAATGTCTATTTTCACTGGAATAAAGTAAATCACTGATGATAGGTGGTAAAAGAATAATCTGGAAATTTTTTGCAAACATGTATTTTATTCCAACAATTTGTCTCCAAAATATTAGACAATTTTCCTGCCAAGTCTTTTTACTCATGCAAGCCTATTCACAAGTATGAAAATTTGATATGTTCTTCAAACGCCATAGGTAAATGCCGCCAAACCAAAGCATGTTAACCTGCTGCCATTCCCGATTATCAAGCGAAAGCAACAATTCCTTTGATTCAGAAAAACATTGCAAAGCACAGAATTATTTTAAGGATGCAAAAAAAATTTCACAATGTTATAAATTTGCAGACAGACACTGAAAATCATGCTTAGTACAGCTTTGGGGATCGGCACTAAATGGTTATAATTAACGCCAGTGTTAATTTTCAAGTCTACTTCCTCATCCCAGCCACTTTTTAATTTCCACAGATATTGGAGCAAGAGTTTTGGATGCAATAATTCTAAACATGTTATCCCTATAAAATCAAAAACACTGTGAGAAGCAGCTTAAATATATCTTTTAGTAATTATTTGATTGGTTGCTTCCTCTATATCAGGAATGTGAGTGAGTGAATGTAGGTTTTAATGGCACAAGAGGCAAAGTAGGCTATGCTGCGCCAAACACTTGTTAAAATCTATTAAAACGTAACGGCCTTAAAAACACAAGACAATCTATACCAGGAATGTTAACAGAAATGGTATCAGAGTGTCTGTCCCCAATCGGCCCCAGAATATTTGTGGGACTATTTGTGTGCTTCGCCCCCCCCCCCTCGCAATTCAAATTTTCTCTCAGCCATCAACTTGATGGCAACTCTAATAAAGACCTCCAAATCTGATTTAGTTTGAACGCCAGTCAAACAATTATCCATGTAGAAACTGTGTAAAAATTGCCTGATAATATCTTCAGGGTACTTTGCATTTTCTTGCTAGGTTTCATCTAATTTTCTTCCTAAATGGTATTGGATAGTTGATCCAAGCAACAAAGGGCTACAAGAAACAACGAAAACAACCCTGCAATGACGATAATGCTTCAGACTTCTGTGTTCTCCATGCCAAAGGAATCGCAAAAAATTTCGATCACTTTTACAGAGACTGATTTGCAAAAATGCTTTACGAATATCAGCTAAGACACCAAACATATACATGCGAAACTTAGCTAATAAAGAAAGTATTACTTCTATAAGATTTAATCCCTTTTCAACACAATCATTAAGGCTTTGTGTGGCAATCATTAACACAGACTTAATTTTAGTAGTGCTGTTCTCCTTCACCACATGTAGATTAGGCAAGTAGTGACAAGAGAACTTCATTTCTTCTTTAGGAACCTCTTCAATAATGCCTTCTTGTTCTCAGTCTTTGAAAACTTGGTTATGCGTAACAAACAGTTTATCAGTGTTGAGCTCACGAGTTGTCACATGCAACCCATTCAATACCAAATTAAAATTATCTGTTTAGGGCAAATGACCATCAAGCCAAGGAATATTAACAACAAAGCGTTCATCTTGATTGCTCTTAAGAAGCGATAGATTGTGGCTTCATGAAGTTCTATTTTTGATCTTTGCTAGGAAGGATCTTGTATACCCAGGGAACCTAATTTCCACATTTCCGTCATGTCCATTTCTTTTACCAAAAGGGAAGTAACCAACATAGCATTGCTTGAAGGTAATTCACTTCCAGGTACTTTATCTGACCTAGTAAAATTTCAAAGGCTACTATTCCACAGGTCAAAACTTTACGCACACCAGTTAGAAGTTTTCAGTAACATCAGCTCCAAGTAATATTTGAATGGGTAGTGACTCATTCCCAAAATCTGATAAACTCATTTTCATTTTTTGAAGTTCCTTAATCCATGGTCCAGAACTAACAGGCATAATATTCTCACGTATAGATGGCTGGTACAAAACCTCCATGTTGCAGGTCACATTGTTTTCTGGGTTTCTTAACTTAATTCAATAGCAGGTGTGTTCATACTTGTCTGATTGATGTCCTCTAAACAAGGAGTGTACACGAGTTTCTTTTCTTATGGGGACATACACTATCTCTTCTGCCAGTTTCTCAAAAATATATGTTTTTTGTGAGTCAGAATCCAGGAGTGCTCTAACGAAGATTTCTTTATTGTCTGATACCAGTTATATTTTCAAGGTTTGAAGGAACACCCTTGGGCCAACAGTGAAGTTAGACACGTTGATTTCTGAACTTAACACTATTTCCATCACTCTAGTTCGATTCTTTATTTCGTGCATCCAGTCTCATACATTAGGGGTACGTTTTTTAGTACATACTACACATTTCAAAAAAGTTTTGCAATTGCGAAAGGAATGTCTTGGGGCTAAACATGCAAAACAACACTGTTTGTCTCTTAAAATGCTCTGCCTTATTGATAAGCTCATCTTCATAGCCCATCATATAGTCGGAGCTAAATGTTTATCTGAACAAAAACTACATAACCTCTTAACATCCTTCCAAGTATTTAGTCAGCAAACTGGCAGCTGTAGGCATTTAACACTTGGGTTCCCTTCCCTCTTTTCTTATAAAATGGATGCTTTTCACTTTCTCCCAGACCAAAACATGCCACTGCTAAATTTATTCTTTCCTCTGCTTCAGTTTCTGCCTTGTGAAAACACATCAAATTAGCTGACCTCTCTTTAGTATCAGTTGAGGCAATAGAGGAAGCACTTCTGTTCCATCTTTCAGAAACTCTTCTTAGAAACAAGGCTCAACCATGGGGGGAAATATTGAAGCACATTAGTCAGTCGTTACTCCAAGCGTCTGTAAAGCTCTAAGGTACAGCTGTAACTTATATACAGACGCCTTCTTTACTAAAATGAGTCACTTAAATGAACTACAAGTTCTCCAGATGAATACAATACAAGGTATAATATAATTCTTTACTATTTATTAAGTTTCAACGTCAGCTTTATCTTTGCATTGCTTACAAACGACTGTCAACGGAGCATCTGAAAATGATTGATTTTTGTAGGACATGGAGCAGCAAAGGCTATAATCCCATTTAAAAGATGTATTTCATTCAGTAGATGTCAAAGTACTTTAATTTCAGCAGGAATGTTCTGATCACTTGTTTATTAGCGACTATTGCTTCCAAAAGTTCTTTGAAAGTGGTATTGGGCTGTGGATTTATCTAGAGAGTTTTCCAGAGATGATTTCTTTGGGAGGAGTATTTGTTACAATTTAGAAGGATATTTTCCAGGTCGTTAATATGGTTACATGTGCTACAAATTGCATAATCCTGTAGATAGAATTTATACAAATGCCCTGGAGTTATGTTCATTTTACAGATGATTTGAATGATAAGAATTTCTTCTCTACTGGTTCTCGTCCACAAAGATATTTTGTCTACTGTTGAAATATTTCCCAAGTCTTCAAAATGCTTACTTGAATAAAAATTTTCATTGGTTTTTGTCATTCTTTTTCTGTGGATGTTGCTATGGGTATCCTCCGAAACAATCAAATCGATGAAAACGTAATCAATTTTGCGAGATAATCCGCCTGTTCATTCCAAATAATTTTCGAGTGTCCAAGAGTCCAGTGTTGTACCACTAGAGTTTGAAATTGCGAAAGGATGAAAGATTTGCTGGTTAATCTGTGAATAACTTTTGAAAATTTTATATTATAACTTTTAAAGCAGTTATATCTGAGTTACTATCGGATAAAATTAACAATTTTTTATTTAATTCCGTAAGGAAACAGTCACAAATTTATAAGCAAACAAACCACACCCAAAAGCCATTAGCATCCTGCCTGTTGCCACTCAGCCATAAGTAAAAACAATACATAAAAAAACTTAAAGATGGCTGGCATTATAGTTGAAATGACATATTAATACTTGATTCCTTTCAAGCTGGGTATCCAGCACTGTATACTGCTTAACACCAATTAGAGTTGTACCAGATATGGAAAAGTTCGACTTTGTAAACAGCAACAATGAACCAAACTCACGCGCAAATCTTCCCGACTTCCGGTCGATTGTTGATCGATGGGAAATCAACGAAATTTAAAAAAGTTTTTTACATTTTTAACTCAAATTTTTGAAACTTTTTTGAAATCTATTGAAAAAAGGTGTGATATAGATTTCAGATCTGAGGACTTTTACAATTTTTATTTCTTTATTTATGCTAAAATACTTTGTATTTTTTGGAAGCTTAACATAATTGCTTGCTTTATCACGATTTTTGGCGACCGATACTATATTTAGGTGGAGTCGTTTTGTATAGTAACTTACTTGCTTTGATGTGTCAAATTTGATTTTTTTTTCTTGTAATGTGCTGAATTAGGAATATAATTACTGTATTAGTATACATTTTATTTCTTATTTATTTTCTTTGTGAAAGGAGAAATAATTATGAGTGTTTTCGGAAAAGGCTTTATATTTTTGTTTATTGTTAATTAAGAATAATTTATTTACATGCTGAATTGATTGTGCTTATCAATTATTCAAAATAAAATGCTTTTTATTAACTTTCACGCTAATTCACAAACAATTGCTGAATTGTTTGACATTTCAAATCCAAATTTTTTTATATCAGCAAAAGTATTCATGCATACTTTGAAAATATTTTTTTATGATATGTATTTAGTTAATTTTGTGTTGTATTAAATTTATTAGTTGACTTATTTGCCAAATTATGTGTACATATTGAATCTAAATTCTTTTCTTGTATTTATTTTAAAAAATTCTTATATACATAAGTTAATTTTATGCTAATTTAAGTTTAATCAATTACTGTGTTTATAATTTATTGAAATTCAATTAGTATATTAAATCCATAATGTCATGTATACTTCATAAATCATAACATGTTCCAAAAAAACACCAGTAGTGTGCTTTTCTTAATTTCCTGATTTATATAATTAGTATATCATCATATCGAGCAAATATTATACGGAGTTGAACAAAATATCAAAGGTCCAGTATGTGGATGTGGATCATATTTCCAAAAAAAATTTTTTTTTAGATAACCTAAAATTTGAAGGAAAAAATCATGTCAATTTCGAGGTCAAATGTAAATGTGTTAGCTTAATATATGTCTTTTTGTCACAGCCAAAGATTTCTATCGTTAAATAATTCAATATGATGTAAATTATTGGAATTTACAAACACCAGTACATCTTTTTTTTAATATGTTTTGCCAGACATTTTACCAATTTAATTTTAAATTTTTTGAATATAAGAAAAAAAGTGTTACTATTTCTTTATTAATCTTTAATTCAAGTTTAAAATATAGCATATTCATAAATGCAATTATGCTTACGTATAAATATTTTTTAAATTATATTTATATAAATATACATATAAGATGCTTGACATGAATTCCATCCACCTCCCATAAATTAATGTAATAATATTGTTTAAGAGATTTGTCAAATCTTACAATGTTTAAAATATGTCAAGCAGTAGCACTGTTATTATCTTCTGACATAAATGACAGCTCTTTTAATGGATTTTTTTTTCTACTGGCACTAAGAACATCACTAAATCATTATTGGATATGTGTGTGTTCTAATAAATAGCAATTGTAATATTCCATAATCTGCTGTAAGTCATCCTATTATCTTGTTATTAAAAGAATAGTCGTTTGGGCATGCTTTTTGCTTTAAGACTTTTCATTTATGCATTTTACATAAATTGATTAAATTTTATTTAACTCTCTACACACAAGAAATTTAATTATAAGCAAAATGAAGTAGGAAAATAAGAAACAACAATTATGAGCGCATACACATGGGTAAGTAAGTAAATACAATTTTCTTCACTGACAAATAAATTGTTTGTTTCAATGAGTTTGATAAAGGATTTAGACCTGATGAAACGTATTTAAAAAAAGGTTTATGAACACTGCAATTGAAGAAGTTTTCACTCTTGAATTTCCACCTTTTTATTCTCCTCAATAAATTTCTAAAATTTCAATTTAACGCATTCTTCTTTGTATCCATTACTCTTAAGAGTAGTTTCTGTTAATATAATCTTCATATTTTAAGTAATTCTTAAATCTAATTCTCTTCAGCCAATCTAACAACTTTCCTTTTGTTAAATAAGCCAGTTATTCAGAGAAAACAAATTAAACACCATAAAGTTAATTTGATTGAAATAAATTAAAATTTTTGACCTTTCTATGTATTCAAAATTCGCCACATCAAAACACATTTTCATCCTCCAAAAATGTTTATGAAAATATTCCCATGAAATCAAAACATGTGTACAAGCAAGGAATCATAAAATTTTTACATAATAATAATAAAAAAAAATTGAGTCATTTTGCATGAGATGCAATAATAATTGTGTAGTATGCAGCATTTGCTCCATTTCATTTTTTTTTCATACAAGGTTATATCTGTTTGGTAACCTATGTCTTTGGTATCCAGCTTTAAAACTATCTATACTTTGAATCTCATTGATAATTCATTCATCTTTTGAATAAAATTGATAGAAGACATTAATGAACGAAAATTTATTTTTAAAGCAAAATTTATAATTACCATTTTTACTCAAAGATTTATAATTACTATTTTTACTCAAAATTTCTTATAATACAATATAAATTTAAAGCAAATTGTAAGATATGCTTTGATTAATATGCATAGATTAAGTAAAATAAATATGCAAATGTAGTAAATTGATCAAATTACTTTATAATACTAATAAAATGAGAACATACCACCTAGTAGAACACTTGATAATTTGCATTTCATTTGTCTGTCACACTGGTTCATAAAGTTCAAAGTTAGGTTTTCAGTGTGGACCAATATTGAAGAGATATAATCTGGGTGCTCTGCATCATCTGAAAATTTTCTTACAAAGTAATTTAAATACAAATTTCCAAGTATTACAAATTTTTATAGCAATTTACATTTCAAACAGTTTTATAAAAAAAATAGTTCATATAATATTTTGATTTAAAAATTTCAAATTCAAATAGAAGGAAAGATGATATATTTGAGCAAGTATCAGATGTTTGGAATACATTCATAGAAAATTACCTCATGTGTAACAAACCAGGATAGATATTGCTGTAGATGAGTAGTTCTTTCATTCAAAGACACAAGGTAGAAATTTGCAATATATGCCAAACAAATTTGATAAAATTGGCATCAATTTTTTTTGGATATAGATGTGAACCCAAAGTACATAATCAAAGCCTTTCCATATTTAGAAAAAAAGATTATTTCAAATCAAATGATTTAAGTGTTGGTGGAAATGCTGCTCTAAATTTAATACAGCCTTATCTCAAAACAGGACGAAATATAACAAGTGACAGTTTTTTTACATCTACAAATTTTGTCGAAAGCCTAAAAGAAATTGTTTGAGCTATGTCGGAGCGATCAATAGAGTAAAAGGAGAAGTTCCAAAATTGATGAAAAAAACAAAACAAGAATTATATTCAACAACCTTCATGATACATAATAACACCATATTAAAACAGAAAAATGTACTTCTTAGCACATTGTATTTTTCATTAAAGTTACTCCAAAAGAGAAGAAGACTCCTGAAATAATAAATTTCTACAGTTCCACAAAATTTGGAGTCGATGTTGTAGATCAGAGAGCAAGAAATATTGCTAGAAATCTGCTTCAAGGCATTGTCGTACACATGTTTTTTTTTCAGTATTTTAGATCTAGTAGTGATTAATGTATGGATAGTTTTTAAAGAGACAACAGGTTCTAATCTGAACAGGAGAGACTGTATTCTAAAATTAGCAGAGGAGCTAAGAGAGAAATATATTGCAAAAGAAGAAGTTATCAGCCCACGTTTACCCCAGAAGTTTCAAACAAGCCAAAACGTTGCCAAGTAAAAGAATGCAAGGATAAAAAAAAACTAATATTGTTTGAGAAAAAATGTTCAGAATTTTGTGTGAGGATTACACACAGAAAAAAATAAGCAAACACTATAGATTCCTGTGTGAAAGGTTTCGAGAAAAAGTAGTATATTGTAAGTAAAATGTCATGCATTTTTTAACTTATATTGTGACTTAATATTTTATTAATCTGTAAGAAGAATGCGAGATTTAATTTAACTAAAATATAGGTTATTTAAAATATATTTTAAATTTCATTTCTTAAAAACTGCGAAAATATTAAAGTATATATTCTGCAATTAAAAGTTTAATTTCTTAAAGATATTTTCCAATTAACTAAATTTCTTATAATGTAATATTCTAGAAGCTAAACTTAATCAATCATTAATAGCTAAAAATCATTGTATAAATCATGAAACATTTCCTTTCCCATCTGTAATATCATAAAAAATAAGAATAACATGATTGAAGTCCTGGGTCAGTTATGACCCATTCCGGTAGTTCTACGTATAACAAAAATATACTATATACTATTGTTAAAAACGTCAAATATACTATATAAAAATATACTATTGTTAAAAAAAGTCAAATGTTATTCAAATCCCATCCACCGATGATACGGCAAATTCAATTCAAATTTTTAAAGGAGATGTCTTTAACAATGCTCTCGAATGGCTTAAAGAAGTCGCCAGAATTTCAATTTTAGAAAACTCGTCAGATAAATTAAAATTAATAAATGCTATTTCTCGCTTCTCTGGATCAGGAAAAAAAATTGGCAATCAACTACGGAAAAAATTACAGCGATTGGACTGCATGGAAAACTGCTAACGCACCGAAGTTTAGAATACGCATCACAATGCAAGAATTTTCAGTACTCCAAAATGAACAAAAATTGAAGCGCAGCGAAACATTAAATGATTATATTATGCAAGAGCCCATTTTACCATTAAGCAACCTGATCATAATTCTATAATAATTAGTGAAATCACAGAATAAAAGTGACAGTTACCTTAGCTACTCGGAATTCTATCACAGTTGCAGAATCAATTGACAGTGCAACAGCACTTGATGCAATTCGAAGTACAAAGCAAAAGAATAAGCCATATTAATCTCCAAAATCTCAATCCAGTTCTTTTAATACTCGAGATTAGCAGCGTCATAATTACAATCTTGCAACCGACGGTGTTCGAAATATTACTTGTTTGTGGCGTAGATACAAAGGCCATGCTACATATATGTGAATCGTACCACCCCCTCAACAAGGATGACTTATAGCTCCATCAAGATATACTTCTCGAAAAATTCAAGACATCCAAATGAATATTCCGCTTACGTCTACTAGCATCTCAAAAACTTCAATACACCTCACATCGATACTAGTTAAAAATTTTCAGATTCCTACCACAACACTAATCTCAACTCTACAAGTGTAAGATCTACTCTCACAAATACGAATAATAGTAATTCTATAAATTGTATTAAAACTCATACGAACAAGTGTGCATTAACCTGTCACTGTTATTGATGATACCGAATTTCCCAGCCTGTGCTGACATCACAGTTATTCAACAATCCTATGTTCTGTCTGATGTTTTTATTCACCTATGGACTGACGGACATTTTCAAATTGACGACCACGAAAAAAAAACCCAACTGTTGGATTTCTTTGAATATTAATACCGGTAATAAATAACATATGACGCAAAAGTTGGAATATGTGCTCAGTTTCCATATGCACTAATTTTGGTGTTTGATTGGAAACAAGTCCGAGCTAGGTGCATTTACGGCCCTAATGGATCATTATGTATTTCTTCACCATCCTCACTTCACTTGTACGAATGTATAAATGTAACGAAACTCAGCATAAATTGTCTCGCTACTTAGAGAAATTCTCTACAGCCACTGGACGATGTTGATTTGCTGGAAACAATGTCAATTTCATTTCCGCTTCAAAATCAACCCGTTCTTAAATTTGAAAAACTTTCGGCGAAGAGACAAAAGGAACTTGATGCAATAATTGGAGAATTTACTGACCTTTCTTATTCTAATGATGATAACATTGGATTATCTCTTTATGTAAAATAGAATTGTGACACAGCAAACCAATTAGATGTGGACCATATCATCTTTCAGAGCCTGATCACCAGATTGGTAAAAACAAAGAATTTGTCGCCCTCCTAACTCGCCTCTCCTGCGTTCATAGTAGACCAGCCCTTCCATGAAAGCAACACATTTGTGGATTTTTCAGGCATTATTAAGGCCATCACGAAGACTGATCTTCATCCAATAGACCAGATGAATTATGTGATTAAACGTACGGCAAACAAGCGATACAATTCTAAAAGGGATATAAAATCTGCATTTAGTACCTTTCGCATAAGAGAGAGGGACAATTACAAAACTGGCTTTGTCACTCCCAATGGACATTTTGAATCTCTGCGTATGCCTTTTGGTTTCCCCAATGTCATATAGCGCCACACAATATGAATATATACATTGATTGACTTAAGATACCATTTAAAAGCGCTTTACAAAATTTTTGAAATTGGCAAGCTAACACCAGGAAAATCACAACTTGCAGAATTTGAGATTTCCCTTTTTGGTCGAATTCTCTCTCAAGACGCCGAACGCCCTGATCCAGAGCGAGCAGCATCAGTCAAACGCTCTTCGACTCTCAAATAAATTCAAGAGAAGTTCTCAGTTTCCTAGCATTCGTCAATCGATTCAGAAAGCCTATTCTTAATTGTGCTATTTTTGCGAAACTGCTTACACACGCCCTCAATGGATTGGAAAGTCCAGCAACGCTCCCATTGCTTTAACAGACGACCATTAGCGCACATTTGAGTCTTAAAAAACTATGATTACTACCTTTCCCATGTTTGCGTAATTCAAACAAAGTCTGTCATCTGTCTAGTGGACTAGTGGCCGTTGAAACATTTTTTGGTTGAACTTTGCTTGGTAAGTTGCCCCTACAAAAGGATGATTCTAGTTTAAGAATGTTGGTAACCTCGCTTTTTGCAAAAGGAGCAAATATTTCTGATATCTGGGAATTAGCTTTAATTGGAATCAAAGACCCAATTGAAAAGATATCCAAAGAAGAACAAGAAATTTTGAATAAAGAAAATTTCCTTAATACTTTTAGATATTCGAATGAGAAACGTTATGAAGATCAGTTACCTTGACGAGAGGATTGTGTAACATTAACAGAAAACTTGGAATTCCCCAAAGGAAGATTAAATTCCTGATTTACAAAACTACTTTCTGGTATTTTGTATCTGTGAAAATATCCTTCTGCAATCACTCAATGAAGAGATTATTGAAGATGTTCCAGAGGATGAAATCGGGTTGTCTGGAAATTATATCCCTCATAGACCAATTTTAAAGTTAAGCAGTCCCACACCTATTCAGCCAGTTTTTGATGCATCATCCAAAATTAAAGGACATCTTTCATTGAATCAAGGCTTGTAAACTGGTTCTAATTAATTGAATTGATTACAGATATTTTACTAAGGTAGATGCTTTACTAAGGTTATGAAGGGAATGCTAGGTGGAATTTCCATGTTTGATGCCATTATCTACATTATAATGGCACCACAGTGGTGAAAGACTTTCTGAAGCATTAAAAATAGTATAAAGTAATAGGTAAGTTGTATTTAAACAAAAAGCAACGCAATTTAAACTACTTTTAAGAATATTCAACTGATATAAATGAACTTTGATTACACTGTCTACTTTTTACGACCATTACCAAAAAAAAAATCAGTCTCTCTCTGTATCTCTATTTATTTGGTATTTTTTTTACATAAATATTAGCACAATTTTGTAATTTTACTAGTTTGTTTCGTGTAAGATGAGCATTTTCGATTTGATTGCTCATTGTCAATTTTTGCATATTTTTATTTTTATAATTTTTTTTTTGAATACACGAGATAATAGCCAACAAATTATTTTCCGCCCTCATTGGAGAAACGCAACAACATATCGCTATACGCCCAAACGAATCTTGGTTTAACCCTACTGAATTGGCTAGGCAATGCGATGTTTACTTCGTAGCAAAGCGAAAGTCGTAATCCGACAGCACACAATACCGTCAGTATAGCTTAGAGTTTCAACTTAACTGATGAATTAGAGCTTTAAATTTAGATTTGCTTTATTAATTAACTTAAGAGTTAGGAAGTTAAGCAATTTTATATGATAGCATCCAATTACTTAGGCATTTGAAATTTAATCGTAATTTCACGCTGGGTTATTTTACCCAACGATAAATCACGTTTCATTTCTGGGGAGGGTTGTGACGTTGGGCTATTCGCGGTATCTCTTCATTAACCTTAGGGACTTTTAATTATGATTGATTGCTTTTCCTAAATAACCTTTGCCTAACCAAAAATGAAATGTGATTATGTAAAACAAGTAGAAATGAAGTGAAGCAGGAGAGTTAGGAAATATATAAACTCAGACTGAGAGTCGCGATAGAGAGGTTGAAGGAGAAGTTGAAGTAGGAGGCTGGAGTAGAGGTTGAGTGATTCGAGAAGTTGAGATTGAGTTATTCCAATGTTCAGCAATTGTTCCAGAGTCAGAGTTGCAGTCGAGGAAGGCTTAGTGGTAAAAGTAAGTTAGATTATTACTGGTAGATTGAGTTAAGACAGTAAGTCCCTTGTCCGGGTTGATTTATAATTGTTGTTATATTAACAAGCAGTTAATAAATTGTGTAATTATTGTTCTAGTGTCTCTTTTCGTAATTATTGATTCTTAGTGTTTAAACATTGAGTTTAGCTATGGCACAAGAGGCAACCCGGAATGGGCAGCCGTCACAAACTTACTAAAATTAAATTAGCTCTTCCAAGTTTTCGTGAAAAATCCGATAATAGTAACTGCAGTTATCTGTAATAAATTGTATTGTGATTTAATAGTTCCGCCTAATATTTTTGATGATTTAAATAAAGCAGAAAAAGAAAATACTCGCATTTCAGAAGAAAATCCTATTTACTCTCAATCTAAAAAGAACTTTTTTTCGCATAAAAATAAAAACGATAGACAAAATAATTTCGTTTCAGAATCAGTCGGCAAAAATAAGTCGAGCTTTAAAAACTGTATATATAATGAAGTAGAAATGCCTTCTTTTTCACCATCTACTATCCCAAATCATTCCGGCGGCGGTTCAAGGCCAAATGGCTCAACTCAATTTCAAAACATTGACAACATGAGCAACGAAAAAAACCCAATGAATAAAAATGAATCGTTAAATCTCCAAAACAAATTATTATTCAATTAAAAAGAAAATAAGAAATATGAACTGACGTCACAGCCCATATCCGATCAAAAACGTTACATAACTGATTTTAAGCACGAGGCTAACATAAAAAAGACTTTTTCTGAATTGAAAATTAGCGATTGTAATTCTTTACCGGTTAATAATAAAAACGAAACTCTCACATTACTTTCTCAAAATGAGGATTGTTATTTATCGAATTTAAATGTATTTTATTCTGAAGTAGATTTATCGCATATTTTGAATGTTGATACGCAACTCGAAGTTGAAAATCTTCCCCAATCTTACAAACCAAACAAAATTAAAGATATAAACTTACAAATGCAAATTGTCCTTTCTGATGACACACCTATCGCGTTACGTCCTAGAAGATTAAGTCAAGCGGAAAAAATTATCGTCAAAAACTAAATTGACCATTGGCTGTCTGATGGAATAATTTCTCCAAGTTCATCTAATTTTGCTGCACCTTTAGTTCTTGTCAAGAAAAAAGATCAGTCAACAAGAATCTGAGTTGATTTTCGTGCTGTTAATTCTAAAACAACAAAGATTTCCACTACCCCTCAATGAAGACATTTTTGACCAACTGCATGGGGCGATACTCTTTTCAAATCTGGACTTAAAAAAAAAAATTTCACATCAAAATTGATCCTGATAGTTGAAAATACACCAGCTTCATAACACATAATGGACAATACCAATTTAAAAGAGTTCCTTTTGGGTTGTGTAACTCTCCCTCAGTATTTCAAAAATACATTCAAATTGTGTTTAAAGATCTCTTAAAAGACAACACTGTTATTGTGTACATGGACAATATTTTAATTCCGGCAAATTCTGAATGTGAAGGGATTGCAAAGCTCAAAAAAGTATTTGATGTTGCTGCTACTTATGGTTTAGAGTTTAACTTTAAAAAGTGTAATTTTCTTCGGCGGAAATTAACTTTTCTTGGCAATATTATTGAAGAAGGTACTATTCATCCTTCAACAGTTAAAACAAATGCAGTCATGAATTTTCAGAAACCTAAAAACACTCAGCATATCCAATCATTTTTAGGACTAACAGGCTATTTTAGAAAATTTATTAAAGACTATGCATCAATCGCACGATCTTTAAGCGATATTTTACGAGACAAAGTTCCATTCACCTTTGGTCCAACTCAGAAACAAGCTTTTATCTCTTTGAAACAAATTTTGTCTCAGGAACCTGTATTGCATTTTTATCAGCAAAACGCTCCATTACAAATACACTGCGATGCCAGTGTGAAAGGGTTTGGCGCTATACTTCTACAAATGGACTCAAATCAGAACTTTCATCCAATATACTATATGAGTCGTAAAACTTCTCCTCAAGAAGAGAAATACTCCAGCTACGAGCTAGAGGTCTTAGCGATAGTTACAGCATTGAACAAATTCGACACTGCCTCGTCAGCACAAAATTTCAAATAATCATAGATTGCCAAGCATTTCAAAAAACTATGTCAAAGAAAGATTTACCACCTAGAATAGCACGATGGGCTCTCTTCTTAGAAGACTTCGATTACGAAATACTTCACAGGCCCGGTAAACAAATGCAACATGTTGACGCGCTCAGTCGTTATCCAGTCATGATCATACAATATAACGAGACAACACAAAAAATTAAAAAAGCACAAATTAATGATGAGTTTACATCCAGTATCAGACAATTGTTACAATCATCTTCAGCCTCTGGTTATACATTAAAAAACGATGTGTGTACAAAATTGTCAATGAGCATGAACTTTTAGTAGTTCCACTTGAAATGCAAAAACAAATCGTGCAACTTGAGCATTCTAAAGGACATTTCGGCATCAACAAAACTGAAAACTTAGTCAAACTACAATTCTTTTCCCCAAATCTGCGTAAGATTGTAGAAAATGTTATTGCAAATTGTATTCCTTGCATTCTTTCATCCAAAAAATTTGGCAAACGAGAAGGATTTTTACATCCCATACCAAAAGATGATATACCACTTGATACTTACCATATTGACTTTTTGGGTCCACTCCCAAGTACCAACAAAAATTACAAATATATCTTTACTGTCATCGACGCTATCACCAAATTTCTGTGGATTTATCCTGTAAAATTTCCTTCATCTCACGATGCTTTAAACAAATTAAAATTACTACAAGTAACCTTTGGAAGTCCCAGACGAATAATTTCTGACAAAGGAACAGCATTCACTTCTACAGAATTTCAGAAATTTTGTCAGGATGAAGATATCGAGTTAATTTCAATCACAACAGGTGTACCGCGTGGGAATAGTAAGGTAGAAAAAATTCATGCAACGTTAATACCACTCCTAACAAAGCTTTCACTTGAAGATCCCAATAAATGGTATAAACACGTATCATCAGTTCAACGAATAATTAACAGCATTGTATCTAAAGCTACCAACTATACACCATTTGAACTTTTAACAGGCGTCAAAATGAAAAATAAAGATGACATCAAAATCAAAGCCATTCTCGAGGAAGAAAATTTCCAATTATCTTTACAGAATAAACAACAAATGAGAGAAGATGCCAAATCCAATATTCTGAAATTACGAGAACAAAGAAGACTACACTACAATAAACATCGCAGAGAAGCAAGAAAATACAAAGAAGGTAATAAGATTACAATCAAGAAAACCCAGGTTGGAATAGGTGTGAAATTGCGACCAAAATATTTTGGCTCATGTGAAGTCGTGAAAGTTAGTCCAAACGACAGGTACGATGTAAAGAAAATAGGAAAAAAAGAAGGCCCGTATTTGACATCTGATGATCTGATGAAACCATTGGATAATCCCTAAGACTTTTCTTTCCAGAACTAATGACTTTATTTTTTTTTCTTTATACTCAACAAAATTTGAACTTTAAAAATTAGTTTAATCTTTTCTTTAATTTTTTTTTCTTTTTTTTCAATTGTTAATATTTGTATAATTTTCACCTGCATATTTTCCAGCCTGGTAGGGGACCGAGCACATCAGGATGGACGAGTGTTGTATACGCTCAGGCGACACCAGCGCCACTCTCTGTACCCCCTGGATGTAAGCGGGAGAAGCATCGCTCTTACTTTTGTCCCAAGCAGCGCGCGCCTAATCAGGTTTAACAACCTGTAGATTTATCATTAAATCTCCTTAATCATAAACGTCTCTTTTATTTAACATACCCCTAGACACCACCAACTCTGTTACACACACACACACACACACATGTATATATATATATGTGTGTGTGTGTGTGTGAAGGATTTTCCAGCCAATTATCAAAGTATTAATTGTAATTTCAAATGTACTGTAAAATCAATTCCTCAGTTACTCGATAGATGGTACCACGAATCAGCGTCGTGTGATAGCTCGTGCAGCTCTCCCTATTCCTGAACAAAACTGAGCGACATTTCGTTCTCGCTCTTTTCCCCCTCTTCCTGCTTCTCTTTTCTTCCGCGTTATCCTAGTTGGAGGTGAACTCTGAACGTCAGTGCGAGTTCCAACGCTCATCGACAATATAGGAAGAAAGGAGGCCTCCATCTATGTTTCTTAGAAGAACTGGTTATTAGAAATATATCAACTTGTACATAGAAGCTTTTGCAATATAGTTTTCCTTCATTTCTCCTTCTAATAAACGAAGTAAAACAACTTCAAGCATCGTCATTGAATTAGTACGAAGTCATAGAATCTAATAATGGAATTACTCCCCTAGACATACCAGTCCTTTGCGTAAGAGCAAACCATTGAAGGTTCGGATGTACAATTTAACATTACGATCTCTCTCTCTCTCTCTGTATATATATATATATATATATATATAATGATTTTTGTCTATTTATAATGTGTCTGAAATTGTCTTTCTTGTATCATATAAGTTTGTTAACCTTTTGAGGAGAACACATACTTTGCGGTTCTCTCTGGCTGATGTTTCCACATTTCCGTGGCTGCTCTGAACGTTTATAGTTTTTCTAGTTAAGCCTGAATTCCCATGAAAATTTTAAATTTAAGAGAAATCTTAGATGTCGACTCTAGATTATGCTTAGGTTTTTTCACATTTACTGAAAAATTAATAGTAACCTCCGAAGAAAACTAAATTATGCTAAGCAATGTAACAAACAAGATATCAAAGTATATTTAATTAAAACGGGATTTGATTTTAATAAATTTTCAAGAAGGTATCTGTGCAGTCTGATGTTGCAGTTTTTGCATGCATTGGTGGATATCTTCAGTTTTGGTGGAATGTGAACATTAATAACATCTTTATTATTTTTTTTTTTTTGCTACTTCCTAGTAAAAGGCTAATAAAAGTCTACTGATCTTAAAATACCATGTTTTGGAAATTTCTTTATCAAGTTTATGAAGCAATTGACTGAGTGAATAATTGTCTTTTCCCATATTAAAAGGAATATATGCATTAATTTAAACATATATCTATCAAGTGATGGATCAGTGGGCGATGCCATTTAATTGTTTTTTGGGAAAACTGCGCAATGGGCCTTTACTCCACCATGCCAATATTTTATTGCATTTGAGGATGTATTCAGGTAAAGACGAGTTTCTAGTTTTCTTCCTTTTTTACCTGTATTATTCATTTTACTTCTGTATATTATAGTTAGTGTTATTTAACTCTCAATAACATTTTTGTTACTAGTAAAATTACTTTTTTATTCAAAAATCTCTCATGATTGACTACAGCAACTTAGGACATCATACTTAACACCATCGATGCCACTTCTCCTCTCTTCTGATTTCAATTTCAGAATACAAATAAAAATGATTCGCGACAGTAACGCCATCTATGAGCGTGAATATATAACATACTCCCCACCTTGAAACCCCAGGGTTTCAAGAAATTACAGAAGTTCACTAACAAACAGTATTACAACCTTTACACAAGTTAGTAAAAACACAAGATACACAATAATCGATACATATATGTAAGAAACAATAATACAAAACTCATATTTACAAAATTAAAGATTACACATTAATTATGTTCCATAGGCAATACACAAATTTTTGAAATGGCTCTTTTACAAGTACTAGACTGCGTTTTAATTTTAACAACACGAATTTTTTTATCATCCCCAAAATAAATTTTAATTATCCTGCCCATAGCCCATTTATAACAAGGCAAATTATCTTCTATTAATAAAACTAAATCTCCTAATTTTACACTATTTTTCTCGAACATCCATTTGGATCTCTGTTGTAATTGACTGAGATAGTGACGATGCCAAAATTTCCACATACATTGCACCAGTCTAGTAATTTTTTGCCATTTTTTGAGATGACTCTCCTTAAAGTTTGTTAAATTAGGCTCAGTTAAAGATGTTAAGGACCTGTTTACCAAGAAGTGTGCAGGAGTAAGAACTTCAAAATCGTCCTCGTTAGCTGACAAAGGACAAAGAGGACGAGAATTTAAAATTCCCTCTATTTGAACAATTACCGTTAAGAACTCTTCGTAAGTTAAGTTTATTCCCTTAACAACTCTTTTTAGATGATATTTAAACGACTTTATAGCTGCTTCCCAAAGGCCACCAAAGTGTGGGGATCTTGGTGGAATAAACCTCCACTCAATACCTTCTGCAGCTAAATAGCCTGCCAGCTTTTCATCTGGTTTTTTAACCATTTCATGAAGTCTTTTAATTTCTTTATTAGCTCCTACAAAATTCCGTCCATTATCTGAAAACAACCTTGCACACTTACCTCTTCGAGCCATGAATCTCTTTAGAGCTGCAATAAATGAATTTGAAGACAAATCAGAAACGATCTCAATGTGCACAGCCTTAAAACAAAAGCACACAAAAATACAAATATAAACTTTCTGTAAAGCACCTTTACGCTGAGCTTTACTCTTAATATAAAACGGCCCACAAAAATCGGCTCCAGCACAATTAAAAGCAAAATCTGGAGAAACTCTTTCCTTGGGCAAATTGCCCATGATTTGAGTCGACACAGTTGGTTGGACTTTGAAACAAATGATACATTGATGAACAATTTTTCTACAACTATTACGTCCATTTAGAGGCCAGAATTTTTCTCTAACAAGATAGAGTAACGAAGAAGCACCAATATGTAAATATTTTTTATGAAAATGTTCTATTATAATTAGAGTTAACTTGTGACCCTTTGGCAAAATTATTTGATGCTTTTTATTAAAACTCAAATTACTATTACCTAACCGTCCTCCGACTCTTAACAATCCCTTAGAATCCAAGAAAGGATTCAAAGCTTTTAATTTACTACCTGGAGGCACACAGTGTTGGTTTTGGAGACTATTAATATCCTTAGTAAAGGTCTGTGTTTGGACACCCTTAATTAAGAATGCCTCTGCTGCATTCAACTCCTTTGCATTCAGTGGGCCTGTTGTCTTCACTGCGCCCTTTAAGTTCTTGACAAACCTGAAAACATAACTTAAAACACGAATGATGTTAATGTAATTGTTACTTATTTCAAAAAGACACTCTAAAAAACTAGGAGTAGTACAAAGAGAAAGGTGAATCATAGAATCCTTATTTAGTTCTGAGTTCTTTTCAGTTCCTTTAACCTCTAGAAGATATTCATCATCTGAAACATCAGGATTGTCCTTGAAGTGTGGCCAGCTACTAGATAACAAGAAAGAAGGTCCATTCCACCAAATGTCTAATTGTTGGATCTTTGAAGGAAAAATACCTCGTGAGATGAAGTCTGCGGGATTCTCAGCAGTTTTAACATAATGCCAATGAAAATCCTTTGTATTCTCTTGAATTTTGGTGACACGATTAGCTACAAATACCTTCAGAGAGCTGGGTGGAGTTTTAATCCAAGCCAACACCACGGTAGAGTCTGAGTACAAATGTATTTCATGAAATTCAAGTTGTAATGATGATATAACCTTTACGATAAGTTTTGAAAGTAATTCAGCAGCACAAAGTTCTAAACGTGGAATACTTATTTCCTTGATGGGAGCCACTCGAGATTTGCTGCACAAGAGTGACACCTTAATGTCACCATAACTTGATACAGATCTAATGTAGACGGCACAACCATATGCATCTTTCGAAGCATCTCCGAAGCCTATAAGGTCAACTTTCAGTGCCTTAGAAGTTAAAACATGTCGTTCTACAGTTAAATTTTTTAATTGACTCAATTCAGAACTGAATTTTTCCCACTCTCTACTTAAGTGTAAAGGAACTTCATCGTCCCAATCAATTTTTAAAATCCATAATTTCTGCAAGAAAATCTTGGCTGTAATTATCAAAGGTCCTAAGAGACCTAATGGGTCAAACAATCTGGAAATATCAGATAGCATTGTTCGCTTTGTTGCTGGACTCACAATTTTTTGAACACTAAAACAAAATGTGTCCTTTTTAGGATCAAATTGTAATCCTAAGGTTTTTAATGTTGTTGAGTTGGGATTATCAAAATTGTATTCTCGGTCCGACGTTGGAACATTGTGTAACAGACTAGGATTATTTGAACTCCACTTATGAAGCTCCATGCCCGCTGATTTTAACAACAGTATTAACTGGTCTTGTAGTTCAATGGCAGAAGATAAATCCTCGGTACCACTTAGAATATCGTCGACGTAAAAGTCTTTACCAGCAGCGGCAGCTAAAGGATACCTGTTTTGTTCATCCCAACATAATTGTTGAAGTACTCTTGTTGCCAAGTAAGGAGCGCACTTGGTTCCGTAGGTAACAGTGAGCAACTTAAATATGCGTAATTTCTCTTCCTTTAAACTTTTCCAAAAAATACATTGTAAATCACACTGATCTGGATGTATCCAAATTTGATGATACATCTTTTTTATATCGGCAGTGAAAACTACAGAATGTTTTCGAAACCGCAACAAAATAGCGAACAAATCATCTTGGACAACCGATCCTGAATATAAATTATCATTCAGCGATTGTCCAGATGACGTTGCCTCTGATGCGTTAAAAACCACGCGTAATTTGGTGGTACTACTCTCTGGCCTAAAAACGCCATGATGAGGCATGAAATATTTTGGAGTTTCAGAAGTTGCCTGCATATGCCCCAAATTCTCATACTCTGTTAAAAATTCCCGGTAGAGTTGCAAATACTCAGGATCTCCTTCCAAACGTTTCCAAAGAGAATTAAATCTTTTAATTGCTATGTGTTTTGACTCGCCTAAACATGGGGGCTCTATCTTAAACGGCATTTTAACTACATAGGTTCCATTGTCCTTTCTGAAATGTGTCTTCATAAAGTGATCCTCACAAATTAAACTCTCCTCATCTGGTAATTTTTCCCCTTCAACTTCCTCAATTTCCCAAAATTTCCTTAAATTTGCATCCAAATCCTCAATTATTAATCCACAATGAAAAGTAGTTTTGTTCTCGATTGGAACACTTCCGGTAGCAACATACCCAAACACTGCATTTTGAAAAGCAATTTTTGAATCCGGAAACCTAATTTGACCCGTTCTCAAAAGTTCGTAAAATATTTGGGCACCTAATAAAATATCCACCTCTCCAGGTTTATTGAAACTCACATCTGCTAATTTGAAATTACCTAATTCTAGCGTATTAATGTCAAATTGCCTGGAGGGTAAATTATCTGTTATTTCCGGTACTACTAATAACTCAATTTCTTTTTCAAAACTTCCACTACCATTCGAAATTTTTGTTTTTACAATCCTATTAACAACAGAAGAAGACTGATTTAATCCGGAGACCACTATGCTTCGTTTTTGTTTTTTCAAATTCAATTTATCGGCTAAACGTTTCGAAACGAAATGACTCATACTTCCAACATCTAGTAATGCACGTGCGCTCGTAAATATTCCTAAACTATTTTGAATCATGACCTTCGCAGTACTTAATAAAACCATCTTATTTGCATTTATACTTGTTGCAGTGAATGAATGTGTAGTGCTCGCAGGTGGCACATTCGATGGAGAATTAATACTGGGATCGGGATTTTCTATTCGCGGAACAAATACATTTGACCTTGGATTTAATGCTATGCTTTCATTTTCCGAACGAGCTTCGGTTGCATTTTCTTTTATATGCAAAAGTGTGTTATGCCTTCTTTTGCAAATATAACAGTTAGATTTTGAATAACAATTAGCCACTTTGTGATGATTTAAGCAATTAAAACATAACTGCTTATTTTTAACAACCTCAATTCTCTCTTTAACAAGCATATTTTTGAATACAGGGCATACATTAAGAGAATGATTTTCATTAGATTTACAGACTACACATTTTGGAGTTTTAACCTCCGATACAAAAACCTTTTGTGGACTGTATTCTTTACGATATTTTTGCGACTGAATTACGACTTGCGGCTTTGAGAACACATTACTATCGTTTTTGAATTTTGACGATGCATAAATATCGCAATGCCTAGCCAAATCTGGTGGCACATACCAAGATTCTCCTTGTTTCACGCCAATATGAATTTGTAATTCACGATCTAATGAATCAAATATTTTTTCGGAAACCATAAGTTCACAAACTCCCTTGAAATCATTTACCTTTCTTAATTGACAA
>BMAW01117431.1:191846-247372 GCA_019974015.1 Nephila pilipes | reverse complement strand
ATGAAGAGACAAACTTGCTCAGACGTGTTTTGGGCGTCGAAACTTGTGTATATTACCGAATATGAAACCATATTGAAGACTGAGAAAGTTAAAATTTCTGTCCATTTTGCTGAAATGTAAGTTAAACTAAAATTTAAATTGTACATACTTTATTGTATCAACAATATCTATTTAATATATTTAAAATATTCACTGAATATAAGTTTGAATACGTGCGTGGGAGAGTATATATATATATATATTCCAATTTGTTTGGAAAAGAATTGTTGTAGAAATGCTAATTTGACATTTTTTCAAAATCACTAATATTTTAAGTAATTTTTTATACTAAACAAATTACAGTCTAACTTATTTAGAATATATTAATTCCGTTAATTCTTTGAATTAAACCAAATAATTTCCCATCCCGCAACGTTTCGTGTAAGGGAAGAACCCGAATATTAAATTTTCCTTCAATTTATTCAGATTATTCTAATCACATTATTTAAACTTGTGTAAAAACTTTTAATTTTTCTTGTATATGAACACAACTTACTTATGCATAAGTATATAACATTTCACTCATATAAAATACACGGGCAGATAGCTTAAGGCGAAATTCACAATAAAAATATGCATTTTCTAGTATTGCGAAGCGATACGAGAGGAACAAATTCGAATAACACATATTTCATACAGTTTCGTTATCAATGATAAATAGGAATGTGTTTGCCTCCTGACAAATACGTTCAGTAATTCAGAACTTACTGAATATTTCTAGAATTTAATATTAAAAAAAAAAGTTGTTAGTCTTAAAGAATACTGTGAATGATGGAAAAAAAGGTGTGAGTTTTTAAAATCCCAAGGTTCAAAACAAAGAAGTAATAATTAAGGAAATCGTAGAAAAAGCATTGCTAGAAAATAAAATCTAAATTTGACAATCGACTGTATTAGAATTTAACATAAGAAATAAATTCATCATTTGACAAATGCTAAAATTTAGTATTTTCGTTCTAAATCCAATTATTGGATAGTCAGTGCAAGTGCTAAAAATTACGAAAAGCGAAATTCACATCGTTATATGCGTAATAGACAGCATGAACTAGATATTCTCATTTAAGTTTAGCAGGGTTAATGACAAAAATTTTAATAAGTACAAAAAAGGTAGCCTTAAATAATATAGTCTGACTTAGATTGTTAAATTTATTTCCGATTCAAAAAACGTATATAAACTTGCTCTTCATTATTGCTATAATGCTCTTATTAAATCTTATTGAATGAATAACACAAGTGCAGGAATTAGGTAAATGTTTTTTTTTTTTTTCTAAAAAAGTATAAGAAGTATTTTGTAAAAACTTGAATATACTTTATGTCAAAATATTCAGATATTTAAATAAGAATGTTGGGCAAAATTTTAAAAAAAATTACAAGCTAAAGTGTATTTATTACAGAGTTGTTAAAAATGATAAAATATAAAATAATAATTCTCACGAAAGAAGGTAAAAGTTCACAGTGAATTCCAAAACCTGAGTGTTAAAAGCAGTTTCTTTTCAATTGTTAAAATAATAACCAATTTGGTGGTGTACCTTTTAAGCAAAAAATAGCTAATATTTATCATTATTGTTCATAGTTTAAATCAATTTTTTTCTTCTGTTCCTCAGAAAATAAATACAAAAAAGTTATGTTTCGAATTAGAATAGTACAAGATAGTGTCAGTTTGTAATAGAAACGCATTGGTTGAAAAAAAGAAGAAAAGTCTTACATTAATTTTACCTATTCATGTAAAATTCATTTAGAAAAGAATTGTGGTAGAAATTCTAACTTGATGTTCAAAATTCGCAATATTATAAGTAATTTTTCAATAAAATTGACGTAGATCAATGTAATTATTTCATAATCTAGAGATTTTATGCTAAATAATCAATCTTTTTTATTCAGAATTTATAAATCTAGACTATTCCTTCAACTAAACGAAACGAGGTTAGAAAAAGATGCTTTCATAAAAAAATAAAGTTATTGAATATTTCTTATTAAATAAAGATTGTTAGTCTTAAAGAATGTAAGAAAAAGGAAGTAGGTTTTCAAAGCGCTACATAAAAGGAAAAATAATTAAAGAAGCAATCATAAAACGAAAAAAAAAAATGTGCTGTAAAATAATTTTAAAAATATACCCTTACTGAATATTTCTAGAATTTCATCTTAAAAAGAAGTAAAACTCATTTTTCTATTCAGATAATATACACATAACATTTGTTAGAAAAGAAATTCTAACTTGATATTCAAATATTAACAGTAAAAATATTTTTTTTCCAATCAACTTATTGATGATCAAATGTAATTGTTTTATAATTTAAGGATTTTTGCACTAAACACAAATCAATTGAAATTTATATTCAGTTAATTCAATTAACTAAACGAAAATGTTGTCCAAAAGATAAATGCATACATAAAAAAATGAACTGAATATTTTCTTGAATTTCATACTGAACAAGATTATGTTTGTCTTCAAAGAATATGGTCCACTCAATGGGTAAAAAAAAAAAAAGTGCTGCTAAATTTCATTTTCTATTCATATTTATTTTTGTTCCACGTTAGAGTTTTTTAAAATGTTGAAAAATATATAAAAACTATGTTTACGCGAGAAAGTTCACATAATGCATTTTAAAAAAAAACCGTTGTTTTATGAAGAGTTTCTTTTCAATTGCTAAAATAATTTCGTTATCATACAAATATGTATACATTCGAAGGTCTTAAACTTAATAATGGTTAATCAAGCATAAATAACTTTATGAACATTCAAGTACTTATATACACACATTAAATATGCGAATAAAACAGAATAAGAAAAAAAAACCCCAAATAATTTATTCAAAATATATTAATTAAGGGGACTCGGGTACCCCTGAACCATTTTTTTTTTTTATTAATGCATTTAAAAATTTGGTTTTAGCAAGCTTTGAAGTGTTTCTATTCAAGAAAATGATTTAATGAGAAAATTTGAATATATTAATACAATTTTAAAAATTTAAATTTTTTTAAAAAAATTTGAAAAATTTCAAAACCTTACTCCTCCTTTATTTATTAATTTTTTACTATGAAAATTTTTTGTAATATTCTCAAGGATATTTTAAACAAATTTAGGGATCGATTTTGTAATAACTTATTAAGTTTTGGAGAAAAAAAATAAAATGTTGGTCGGCATGCTAAAATTCAACGAAAACACAGATATCTCTTACATTATTATTTTTTTAAAAAAAAGTATTGATTTCTTTGCAAAATGGATCCCTAATTTTGTTACATGTATTATATATAACACACAGAAAAAAAAATGGAAGTGATTGATTAATATTTGTGGGAGGAGTAGCATTTTAAATGCAATGATGTATCGAAAAAACACAAACTGAGAAAAACCCTTTTAAAGTTTATAACTCTGAATAAATAAATAAATATATATTTCAATTAACTTAAAATACCCTTTTATATCATAAGCTATATATTTTTCTTTGAAATAATAGCATTTTCACAAAATTTCATTAGATATTTTTAATAACTGATAATATTTTTCCAGGTGTTAATTACAATTAACGAAAATGAAAAATGAAGGAAAATGTAAAACAATAATAAACACAACCATTTTTAAAATTTTTTTCTTCATATATCACCTATATTATATTTATAAGAAAATATATAATGAATAAAAACACAAATTATGAAAAAAAAATTATATTAATTGCCTTAATTTAAAAATTATACATGCACATTTTATAATGAAAAAAATTATGATACATATTTATATTATTTGAACCTCAAAAGTATCCTGGTCTATATGTAACACCTTCCTTTTTTTTATCATTAATGCTTCTCTTTTTAAAACTGCTTTCTTTGCTAGTTTACATGTACACTGATCTTTTCAGTTCTTGCGTCTCATTCTAAACAATTTTTTTCGAGATTCCAGTATTACACCAATATCATGTGTGCATTTTCCATAAGGCATGCATATAGCTTATTGAGTCTTCATGACACTTCATATTTTTAATATGGCCTTCTGAAAATAAGAAGTTAATTTCTTTATGGTAGTTTCTTTCAAAGTTGCATAACCTTTTCCACCTAATGAGATGTCTCGAGCTCTCTATTCCTTCACAGCATTCCGTAAAGCAGTACCTAACCTTTTACTCATATGGTTTATGCTTTCCTCTTTTTTTATTTAGACATTATCTTCATTGACATTTCTTTCAGATAAGTAATTGAAAGTTATACAGTCTACATCAGATAATAATGTAGGATATTGAAATCCCAATGATTGCGATATTTCCCACAGTATTAATGCTGCCTCCATTTTCATCGAACCCGATGAACCGGTGTGATTGAAATCACACTACTTCTTATACCCTTCACTCAACATATATTTTGCACTTGACTTTCAAAGTTCTCTTTTTGCTATGGAACAATGTCGACATACTTTGCACATAACTTCAAAGACAATAACATAGCCAGTGAGTATATCGATGACACAACCAATGCCAATTAAAGATGTATGGCCTCGTGTCATCCAAATACTATCGAAAGAAACACTTATGTCAACAAATGGGACATCAGCAGGTACTTCATATGCATTTCGTGCTTCAGTATGTACTTCTTTTAGCATAGTCTTTGCAGCAATACCATAGACTTTGTGAAGAAGTTTAGTACATTTGCTGTATGTCCTCGATGAAAAAGGCAGGATATTTAGAGAGATATAAAATTTCTTGATGGCTGAATTACCTTTATCTATGTAGCAGAATGCTTGTGTAATCCATAAATTGATATCAGGAACTGTATTTGCTTGCCTTTCATTCGCTATTTCTACAGCACAAACTTCAAAAGCACAAGAACTTCTTTGTCAAATTCCAGGCACATCAGTTTGTCAAACAGTTTACTGATTTGAACAAAGTTCACAAATAATAAATTTCCAGTATCGGAAGATTCAGTCTTTTCAACATTTAATAACTAATCAATTCTGATAGTAGGAACAGCAAATTTTTCTTATGTAGAATCAGCTTTATTATCAGCATCACTACACCAATGTTTACTGTTCATTTGAATGACACTGCACTAACAATGTTTACTGTTCATTTGAATTTTTACGCGAGGTATTTTATAACTTCAATTCTCAAAAAAAAATAAACCACAAACAATAATAAATAAAGTCTTGATAAAAACTGTTTTTTTTTTTTCTCAATGTAAAACGTCAAAACTTTTTTTTCTCAATATAAAACGTGTTTATGATTAGCTCGTTATCCACAACACAATCAAAACACGAAATATCAACAACAAATCGCTTGTAATGAAAGTTGTAGTCACAAAAAAAGAACAGTAAAATGTTACAGTTATGATTAAAAAGAAAAAAAAAATTAATTTTAGAAATGTATTGATAAAAAAATAACATAAAATTACTGACATCTCTAAAAAAGAGGCGTGGTCCAGTCACAATTTTTTTTTTTTGTTTACATTTTTCAATTTCATTTTTTTTCAACCTTCTCGTACTCGTACATACAAAAGTAGTACATCAATCGAAAGATAATAATTCAGAGAATATTTCTAAATAAAAATAAAAATAATCGATTTTTTGGTCATTTTTGGGGTACCGAGTCCCCTTAAATAAATTAAAACGGGGGAGGGAGTACATTGAGGAATCATATACAATCCAATAACCTTATGCGAAAAAATATTTTTAAGAAAATCTTCCAATTTATTCAGTTTAAAATGGTTTCTTTAATTATATACGTATAAATCAGTGCAGTAGATATTACATCGAATGTGTTGATTCCGTAGCAAAAAAATACTATCCTTCTAAACAACTTGTGAAAAAAAATAACTTCCAAATGATTTATTCAAAATCTTCTTAAAAAACTTACCTTATCTCTAAAATCAACATAATGAGCTTACCGTTACGTAAATAATAATAAAAAATAAGAAATTTTTTTTTTTTTTGCATCTCGAAGCAAAATAACGAGATTTTATTGAATTCAGCGATTGTCGGAATGCGATTTTCTTTTAAATCGCAATCTAACAATTCTAATGTTATCACAAGAATAAAAATTTAACAATATCACAGTAACCAGAAAAACTGATTGAACCTGTATTTTAAATGAAAGAGTTTTAAAAAAATCAATTTTATAATATACAAAGTATCTGAATATAAATAAATTTACTTACTTCCAGTTTTTTTACTCCCAAAGATACTCACAGAGTCAAGGCTAAATTTCTGTTATAAAATCTTTCACTTTTGGAATTTTTTTTTGAAATATTTGATTAGTAAACACAAATCTGCATAAATTATGATAAAACAAACTCGAAAAGAAAAGCGTACACAGCATTAATAGTGCGATCGTTGCGAACACAACCTTCCAGCTCAAACTCTCACAGCACAAATGAAAAGTTTACGTAGCAAAATGTTTAATCACGAAAGTTGGCATGATGCAATCGTCCTTGTTCGTGCTGCCATCTATTGTGGGGAATATGCAATAATCCTTAATAATGTAATGTAGTATGGATGCACAACACTAAGTACAATAAATTAAGATCTAGTCAAACATAAGAGAAATTCATTGATTGTACTACTTTCAGAAGTTTTTTTAATTTCTTCAATTATGTTAAAATATTTTTTTTAGTTTGTAAATGATGACCAAAAGGTTATACAGTTTAGCAAACATTTTGCGCCAGAGATATCAAACCATCAACGAATAATTAATCAAAATAATTTTTGAAAAATCCTGTTCATCTCAAGAAATTCCCGAATTCCATGGAAACTTAATTTTTACATTCTTTGATTCAAGTGAAGTTTTTATTCATTGTTGGTGGGTTTTCCATACATTCATAAAAATTCTGAATACATTGTATTTTAATTGACTGGAATTAAAATTGATATTTCTGCAAAATTTTGATTCTGTTAAGACACATTATGCACTTTTCATTTAAATGATTAATTGTATTTTAAGAGTGAGGAACAATTTACATTGAACCTTTATATATATATGCTTATATTTTTAAGCACTGAATACTTTACAATAAAATGTTTATATTTTAAAAGAACGGATAAATTATGTATATTCGAATTGGCTTATATTGCTATTAAAAAAAATCTCACGGGAAAAAAGAAATATTAAAGAACTCATGTGCAAGGATAAACATTATTTATCAAAGAAAAAAAAAATTTAATAACATATTTAGGATTAGGTGTTTTCAAAAAAAAAATAAGTCGATTTGCCAAAACAGGAACTGTACAAGATTGTTGGTATTTTATATCTAAAATTACTCATAAAACAAAGAGAAAAAAATTATATTCTAAATATTTATTTGAATATTAACAAAACATGAAATAACATTAAAATAAAGAAACAAACATTTCATGAGTGGGGTTGCGAATTAAATTTACTGTTAGACATAATGAGATATTTAGTCAACGGCAGTTCTTAACAGTTTTTATTAACATCGCCCTGGAAGCAATACGAGGGCCATTGGCGACGGAAATCGTAATTTTGGACCACGTTCAAGTGACGAGGACGACACCTGAGGTCGCACCCCTCTCTCCTAAGATCCACACCATGCCAACGGGAGGATTTCATTCATCAGCCCCAGCTACACGGCGGGTCAATGTATTTGAGGCATATGATTTTCATGAAATTTAAGATTTTATTTATATAATATTTTATATTTTTACAAGCAAACTGCCTTTAAGAATTCGATCTTTTATAAAAATTACAGTAAAATTTTAATTTTGGCGCTTTGATTAAGCAGGTAGTCATCATTTGCGGAACCCCTGCCAAAGTTCTAAGGAACCCAGGTTGAAGACCTCTGTCATAGTCCAAAGGAGAGAATGCAGGTTTTTCACACAAGCGCCATGTCTAGTTATGCAGCGGCAAACATTTGTTCCATACAAGTTTTCTCTTAAAAAAACAAATAAAAATTAGATTAAAAATAAATAAATAAACCACTATAAAAAGGTTAAAATCCTAATTTTGACTTAAAAATCCAATATGATATAAAAACACAAACGGGTTATGTGAGGGATTTTCCCCATCAAATCAGTCAAATTTAAAACAGATGGATTAGAAAAGGTGCGACTACGATGATCAAACACTGGACACACTATTAGAATGTGATGAACAGGTAGTAGTCCAAAATTGTGCCGTATATTAATTTACAATTTTTCTTCATCAATTCATTTATCAAGTTGTATTCCAAATGGTAAAAATATCACGAATCGTTTGTGCAAATAGTCAAGTTCATAGCCCTGACTATCTTATCTGAATATCTCAGCTACTAATAAGCGGATTTGACCATTCTTTACAGAATTCTGCACAAAAAAAAAAAAAAAAAATACTACCTATAATGATAAAAATCTTTTCGGATGTTAATTAACTATTCAAAATTAATATATTACTATTTATAGTTTAGTTTTCTTTCAGCTATATTAATCGATTTATCCAACTGTAATAAAAATTGCCATGGGTGTGCCTTTTCTGACACACGTGCGAAGGAATATAGTTAAGTTTTAATTATTACTAAAACAATAATCAAAATATTTGGATAAAATTTATTCCGCATATTAATGGACACTCCTGTACATAATTGTTGTAAATTGCAACTATTGATGATAGGTTTGGTTTCAGAAAGCTGTAGATTAAAGTAACGGGCAATATCTTGAAGTTTCATTACTATTATTTTTATTTATTATAAAGTTTATTATTATTGTTAGGACTTCCCTACATAATCGTCATCCAGAGTGATACATTTCTCTGCCAGGTTTTCTTGACCTTTCAAAGGCAGTGATGGTAGAACTCAGCAGACTGAACTCTACTTCTCTACACTGCAGGAGACTTCAATCTACGGCTTCCTGAAACCAAACACGAAAAGCTGCAATTTTCAACAAAATGTCCGGAAGAATCAATTAATACGTAGACTGAATTTTATAAATATGTGTTATTTCTTAGTAATAATTCAAACTTCACGAAATTCTATTCATGACAGTTTGCATAAGAGCGTTTTAGGATAATTGAGTTTTAAGTAAAAAAAATCATACACGGTTAAAACAATCCGGTTCCATATGCAATATTTTTTCCCATATCGTTCATTTTAAAACTTCTATTTTCCTTGATATTCCAAACTATGAACATAGTTTTCTCTTAAAAGGTGTACCGCATCGACACCTTCAAGAAAATGATTATGGTAAAATGTCCAAGCTTTATATCCAGTTTCACTGTTAATAAATCCTTCAAAAAACATGCAATAGCATCGTATATTACTTATTCCTCAAAATCTGTTTAGGCTTTTAATGTTGACAATTTCAATTGGATCCTGTGATTTGCCATACACGAGATTTCAAAACAGATCGCTGTTGTTGGGTTTTATTGTGTAATAGTTCTAAACAGATCAAAATGGGACAAATTGTGGAAAATTGACCACATCATCAATAACAGCTACGGAAGTTTGCTTTTATACAACAAACATAGGACCTACTTAAAGATAACACCAACAATTGTCTTCTTTGAAGTAGAATCAGAAACACAAATAATTTAAAGAAATTATATGCAAGAAAATTGATGCATATCTCTTATACTTTCAGATCGAAATCAAATGGCTAATAATATAATTAAAATTGATCCATTTTATATAAATCAGACAGTTTCATTCTTAATGATTTGCCACCTGCAGTTTTACAACCTTTCAGTGTCTCTTTCAAATGATGAAATCAAAAAGTGTTTTGGTCCAATGCACTAATTTTTTACACTTATGAGCCACATTTATAAACTTTTTTTTTATTCAGTTTCATTTAAGTATTTCAAAATCCAGACCAACTAAATATTTCATATATCAGAATACAGATTTTAATTTTAGAAAAATTTGGTATTTCACCTTTTGCTTCCATCATCCATTAGCTCCATCACAAAATTTTGTTTGAAATATGAAATATAGAGATCTTTATCTACATATCTACAATTTAAAGCATCTCTACTCCACTCATATCAGTAATGATGATCATTACAAGCCTTTTAGTGATGTAAATCCTCACTTCTGCCAGGAGCCATATGCAGCTATTTTAATTTGCTTTTTCTTCCCCATCTTTTGACTTAAAAAATTCAGCTTTACATCTTTTTTCTTATTTGAATACTTCCGATTCATTCAGATCCTGTTATTACAACTTGATGACCAATATAGATAAATTGGGAATTTATAATAATATAGAACATTCTGTGTGCTTCTGGACCTCTCCCAGTAGACCTAAAGACAAACATAAACCAAATGATTTCTTTCATACACCATAGAAAATCCATCCTGGATGTTGAAGGTATTAAACTTTATATGCATGGCACAAACTATCCTTTTTAAAAAACAATTTTAGAGCAACATCAGTGTTACACTTATGAAATCTAGCTTTATGACCCACAGTTATATTTGTAGTGAACATATAAAAAAAACTTCACACAATATTTTAAACTTATTTAAAATATTTAAGCAACAGTGTTAACAAGACTTAAATAACTCATTTAAATCCAGTTAAGTTCCCCTTCAAATACATTTGATGATTTTCATTTCTAACACATTAACACACACAGTTTTACTATGGATATGTATTGAATGTTTATTTGAAGTTTCAATGAAATTATATATATATATAAACACGTAAACAGTCCAGAAAAATTCAGGAAGCTGATTTCTATATTTTCCAAAAGCAGCAGAGCATTGATTATCAGAGCATCAATCAACCGAAACAGATTAATTGAAAGCTTTCCAATAAGCAAATTCAAAATTGTGCTCTTTGTAGAAGTTCTACTAATACTACCAAACATCCAATTACTATCATAACTGGCTGGATTGATGAAAGAATCAGCAGGATTTGAAAAATGCGACCAGAAAAAACATTCCAGATTGGTTTGAATGTGATGTTGATGACTCTAGCTATCAAGTATTGGCAAACAATGAAATTGTGACCATGTCATTGATGAACAAGACCCTTACAATGATAAACTGTGCTGTAAAAGGTCCATCCAGAGAGGAAGCTTCACTTTAAAACATGAAGAATGTGTTATCGAACTGCTGCTTTAAAATGGAGATTTAGAAGGGAAAAAAAGTATCGGCTCTGATGAAAAAGAAAAATTTTGGACTTTTTTTCCTAAACTGTTGGCCTGCTTTCATGGCCGTTTTTAAAGTTGTCAAACTAGGCCTGTTCATTCTTTGTGTTATTTACAAGACATGTGACAGAAATTATAAGCAATTTTGAGTTTAATATTATTAACATAGATATAATTTGTTTTCTGTAAATAATCTGTAAACAGAAAGATCAGTTATCCTGACATACCAATTGTTTTGGATAAATGGTGCTGTACTGCATTTTAATTTGTGAACTTCAATTAAGATTATAAACAAGAGAAAACTTTCTGTTGTAATTATTTTATTAATTAAAAAAGGAAGTATAATATATTAATTGATTTACCAATATTTACCAGAATTAGTGGGGGAAAAAAAGAAACAAAATCTATGATCACCAGCTTCATATTGAATTTATTATTTTTTTTTTTGTCAAAAGCAAAAAATATAATCAAGTACAGATTTTATAAAAATACATATTCTCCTTATCACACTTACATATGCTAAAATAAACATTATAATTAAACAATCTCTAATTTCATCAGATATATTATTGTTCTTGTCTTTGCTGATATTAACCCAAGAGAATTCCGAATTACTATTTAGTAATAAAAATTTATTTCTGAAATTCAATAGTTTTAAGAAAGGTAAAAATACTACAACAGGAGACAAAATAAAAAGCTCAAATAAAATAAAAATACAAGATTTCAGAAATTAAAACATTATAACAAGATATTTTTGAAATAAATCAATATCAATCCATGGAACAAGCATGAAAAATTTACGAATTTTTTTTTTTTACATAATTAAAGAAGTCTCTCAGGTGCAATTTAAAATAATCATTAAAGCATGCACATAAATTAATAATGGTTAATAATTCCAAAGATCAAAGGCACTTGGAAGTTTTCTTAAAGAGGGTATCCAGAAATATCAATATTTGATTTCCAATTTTTGAAGTGGAATATTTGTTGACAAAAATTCACAAACCTAATATTTTTTATTTTAAATACAAAACACTGAAAGAAAAAGAAAGCATGTTCAAAATAAAAATACAGATAAATAAAAGTAACCTTCATGAAAATATCTTGTAATTGTTTACAAAATAATGACCAAAAGTACAATTTTTATTCATACACAAATATTTACTAATGTTGAAATCTTTTGTGTATGTGTGTGTATGAAAAACTATCAGTATATTTATATATTTAAATATTTTTTACAGTCAAAAAATAAATACATCAATGTTCCCAATTACAATAAATTGCCTTTTACATTAGCACATGAAAGACAGGTGTTCATTTGAACAAAGGACATTAAATGTACTCATCTCAGCATTTTAAATATATGTATTTAAGAAAATGTATTCTTTTTTGCTATTTGAGACTATAATAGCATTTTTGAAACTTGAACACATTACAAGATAGTACCTAGAGTGATGCAATTGCATTAAAAATGCTATTTTATATCAGGAATATGATGATGAAAATTGTAGGAAAGTTCTATATTCATTCATTAAATTAAAAAGCATTAATACTTTGCATCCCATTTGTTGAATCTATTTTTGTTTTTATTCAGACTAGAAGGGGGGAAAAATTGATCATATTGCATAAATGAGAAAGGAAAAAAAAATTTCAAAGGGAAAAAAAATTTATGAAATTTTCAAAATTTGCAAATTAAATTTTTAAGAATGTTCACAGTCAAAAATATTCTTAAATATTTTTTTCCCCTTAAAATATTGGGAGGGGGGGACTTATTTAAACACATTATGTTATACACAATGACACTACTAAACAATAGAACTCCAACATTTGTCCCAAACACAGATAAATATCTTCCGTGAAAATGAAAAAAGATGAATGGAATGAAGAGAAATATTAAATACGACAATTTTATAAGTAGCCAAAATAAAACCCAGAAATTTATTCAAAAAATTCATATTCCTTCATATGAAAATCACTAAAATTCTAAAAATTGTTCTAGAAAATTGAATTTTTCAAACTATAGACAAGCTTGACTTTTTTTTAAAAAAATATTATAGTATGTATGAGAAATCATTAAATGTCCATACATTTTTAATGGGAATTAATGAAATTAGAATACTGAACTAAAATATCTGTGATGCAAAAATTCTTATGTCCTTTTATAATCTAATACAATAAATAACATTTGATAGGAAGTTGAAACAATGCTGTGTAATGACTATTTCCTTTTTTTTTTTTAAATAAAAAGTACTCAGACAAGAAAAGCTGTAATTTCTTTTCAACCAAGAAATTTTCTTTTTCTAAATATATTCTAACCATGCATATAATATTGGATAACAACTCACATTCCCTTTTTCCTGTGTAATATTAATTTATTTCATCAAGTTAAAGGAAACGTTTTTCCTGAAGAGTTAAAAGACTTTCAATAAATTAATGGTAACAAATAATTTTAAAAATAAAAAAAACAACAAAAATAAAAGTTGCTTTTTATCAAATATTTATCCCAAATATGGAATGAACCAATTCATTCTTTCCATTCCATGAAAATCTCATGAAAGACAATAATTAAATACCAAGATAATAAGAATTATAAATATGTAATAAATTACACTAAACATTGAGAAAATAATTGCATACAAGAATGTAATAGAATAAGTCAATACATTAACATATTGAACACGACTGATTAAATCACACTAATACTTATGATACATTAAACTCCCTTTAATTCTTACATACAAAGCAATTATGGTTATGGAGTGAAAAATTTATGACTGATGAAAAGAATTTGAATAATTATACAAATGATATGAGAGAATAAACTCCACATTCAGTTTTTACTCCTGAATTTAAACAGAATACCTCAAGTTTTAATAGCGATCATAATGTTGCTTGGATGAATTTCTCTCATTATAAGGATGATAATTATTTCTATGGGTATATCCTCTTCTATTATCTTCATTATATCTTGGTCTCTGATGATAGTTTCTGCCACTATGGTTAGAATTCCAGTCTTTTTTAGGATACCTCTCTTTATGTTTGGGTACATTTTCTACATATCGTCCACTTCCAAAACTACATGCACCTAAACTGCGGCCTACAAAAAATAATTATATTATACATTTCATTTTATAATAGAAAAACTTAATTTATAATTTTCTTCTCATTATATAAGTTATAACATCCCTAATTTATTTAATTTCTTTATACTTGTCTCATAAGCTACTATACTGTTAAAGAGTACTATAATGAATATACATACATAAATGACATTCAGAAACTAAACAAAATATTTAGGTTTTATAGTAATATTAAACAAGAGCACACAACACAAAAAGTTTTATTTAACAAATGCTAAAATTTTATTTTAAACCTTCAAATTTTAATGTTTGTCATATAAACCGTTTATTTTGAATATGGTGAAAGTTCCATTCTTTGTTGTTCAGAGGAAATTAAAGGCTATCGTAATAGTCAATTCAAAAATATATATAATTTTGTCAAGTATGGCAATGTTTCTACTAATTTATCAATTTGATTATATAAATTTCTTTTAGGAAAATTTAACAAAAATACTATATATTTATAGGCTGCAAATGTAACCATTTTCATAAAAAGTCATTTAGCTTCAATTATAAAAATTTAAATATCACTTTAAATATATTTTGTATTAAACCAATTTTGTTTGCTCTTGTTGCACAGTAGGTATATAAAGTAATAACTGCTCCATATCCATATATTTTTTACATTTAATATACCTGGCATCATTATACAAAAATGCCAGGGCAAATTTTGACAGTCTTTACTATCATGTAGGTGATAAAACATTGATTGAAGATATTAGATTTATGTGAAATGGTAGATAATACACTTGTACAAAACCACATCTGACATATTTTCAGTCAGCTTACCTTTAGTAAAATATTTTTTCTTGCTTGTTTATGATTTGTGTTATGTAGATTTTTTTTGTCAAAACAAAACTTGTTTCGTTTTATGTAAAACAAATTTATTATTTTTTCTACAGTTTTATAACATAATTATACTGTAGTGTTCAAAACAACTTCAATAATATCAAAATATGTATCATTCGGATTCATATGCCCAGAGGGTAAAAACTTATGATCAATTACTTTGATGTTATTTTTCAAATACTGGAAAACTTTCAACCATATTAACGCCATTTGTGAATTTTGATATTGTGAATCATTACTTTTCCCCGTCACTTTAGTCTATGGAAAATACACTTACACTCCTTTCATAATCGATCACTGTGCAATTTTTTTTATTGACTAATTTTAATTTGAACAAAGTATTGCCATTTTTAAATTCCTACTAATAGCTCACACTCTCCTTATTTATATATATATCTTGTTAAAATTTTCAATCGTTAATAAAATACTTTTTATTCATCCACTCCAGTTCAAATACATTTTTTAAAACTTGTAGTGAATGACACTTGATGTTAATACAGTTTTTTCAAATACTAATTCATTTCATTGAATTTAATTGGTGAAAATTCAGTTTAGCCCATAATTATATTAATTGTAATTATTTAGTAAAAAGTAACTAAAATAAAAAAATTCTTAGTTGACCTAAGTAGGGATTGGCTTTAATAAAAAAAAAGTTTTATATTATTTAAGATATTAAATACTAACTAGTTATAAATAAAAAGTTTACACTAAATTAATCACAAAATATGCGACCTTTTTTTTAAAAAAATGCTCTTTCACTGCTTTCAAAATAAACCAAAAGTTCATAATTCATAGGAAGAGATTAAATCTACTATCAACTTAAACTTAGATATTTCATCAATTTTTCAGTTTTCCTTAAGATATTTTCTCCCTCCCCCATTATATTTAATTGACAAGACCATAAACAATTAGAAGAGGAATAACATAAATTGTTGAGTACATGCCACTGCATCCTAGCAAAGTGTCCAAATTTAAATAAGACACTTCACTAAAGAGAATTATAAAAAAACAATAACATCCAGAGTACAAAATAGAATGGGATTTGTAAGAAAATGAAATTGCCAGATCTGCCATTAATTTTTTTCAATACATTTCACAGCTAACCAATATTTTTATAACTAGATGATGGCCAGGATTCCAGGTTAAATGGATAAATTGTGAAAATTTCAAATAAAACAATAACAAGATTTAAATAATAAGTTTCTACATATGAATTTTTAAAAATTCTCAAATAAACAGTACTTGTATAAAACCCTGTTGACCATGAAAGTTAGTACAATTCCAATCAAATTTACACCAATTATATTAGCAGTCAAATGTCCTAAATTCCATTAAGGTAGTAACTAATGTGCCCTCTGCATAGTGAATCCAATACCACATAAATTCATCAATGTATGAATTTAAGTGGTTGTGCATGGTTCCTCTATGCTTTTTATTATCCAATCTCAACAGTCTTTAAACTTTTTAGCGTTTCTAATCAATAAAATGGTTAATTTAGAAATACTCAAATTTCACAGCTGTTTTCTCATCAATGTAATAAAAATTATGGATACTTTTGCAATATTTGCTATTATTGCTTAGAAAAGGATAGTCAACAATCTGTCAAACTCAAACAATGAATACTCTCTTGCTGCAATCTTTAATGATACAACACCATACTCATTTGTTTTTAATTATAATGACACATCGAGTTGGCTCATGCACATTTTTTTTAATGTCACGATTCCATATCTTTAAAATACTCTACTGCATTATTCTATTCTTTAAAAGATGGGTCTCAAATATTTAATACTTTTTCCAGAATGTAGGTGAAAAACTAATGCATAGCAATTAATGATAATAGCTGATAAAACTCCCGTTTAAAATAATAACCAAAAATGTTAATAACTTAAAATAATAACTAAACAATAGGTTTCATATTGTGGTGACAAGCAGGGAAGCTAAATATATCATTTGGCATCATTTTCTGGTTTGGTGAAAAGGATTGATAGAATTTTACACAAGTATCCAAAAAACATACTAGTATTGAATATTAAGAAATCCAATATATATATGGTGACATAATGTGTATGACAATAAAACTTTAAAAAAAATTTAATTTTAAGATATTTTAACCTCTTTTTCTGGCGTGAAGATAAAAGATTACATTTTTTTCATTTTTATTTCGATAAAATTTCATCATTGCATCATTTAAAATATAAGTAAGGTGAAAAATACAATTAAATTTATATAGACTTAACCATTTATTTATAATTTCAACTACCCTTAAAATAAATAAAAAATGTTACAAAATTATCAGTTGCTTATTTATCTGAAGGAGATTTCTTTAATTGTTATACTATTAGGTTAGATAAGGTAAAATGTTTTATAGAAAGTTATTTAAGTAATTTTATAAAAATGTATTTTTTTAAAATAGAAAACTAAATTTCATGTTTTATTACCTTTTCCATATCCAAAAGTTTTAGACATTTCAACTAGATTTAACAGTACTGGATTGATGTCTTGCTTAGCTTCAGTCAAGATATTCACTAATTCCTCAGCCTGTTTCATATCTTGGAATGTAAAAAAAGTATAAGCTGTACCACTGTTATTGACTCGAGCTGTACGCCCAATCCGATGAACATAATCTTCAGAGGAGTTTGGATAATCTAAATTTATCACATACTTGACATCGTCTACATCTAAAAGAGTACAAAAAAAAAAAAAAAAAAAAACTAATTTAATACACATTTAATGCAGAGATAGAAAACATTTCATATAACTTGATTTTAGAGAAAGCACAACTTGACAAAAAAAAATCTTTTCTTTTTGATAGTTTGCCCTATTCTTAATTTCTAGTAAATTTAATATGAGTAACTTTCAAAGGAATCAAGACTCAAATTTACACTTATGACTCAACTAGCATTACTAGTCGATTACATTACAATTTAAAAATTTTACTTAACAATAAAAAAAAAAAAAATCTTCATTTTTATTTATGTAAGAAAAAAAACAATATTCTAATTTATGTTAACTTAAAAGGATATTCATATTTAGAGTATGCTTTTAAACTAACATAAATTAGAATATTGTTTTTCTTACATAAATAAAAATGAAGATTTTTTTTTATTGTTAAGTTGCATTCTAAGCAATCAAAGAAACTGCAAAAATTGATTATATTCTGAAACGTCATTCATTTTGTGATAACACATTTTTTAACAACAATGTTCAGATAGGAAGTTAAATGTTTGACAACAAAAACTGCTCTTTTCCAGATTGATTTCATTCAGAAGTTTTATACAAAAATTGCGGTTTGCAAAAATTTATTCTGAAATATTCCGTAGCATTCATCACATAAGCAGATATTTTTGAAATACTAAAAATAATGTTAAAAACTTCCGAGATTTTAACAAGTTTTAAAAACTCTATTTGCTATTTATTCCTATTAACCATCTACTATAAAGTTATGAAATGTCATCTGCATTTTTTAAAAATTTGTTTATTCTTTTATGTGGACAAAAATTTAAAAAATACTTACAATAGTTTGATACATCCTCATTAGCAATGTTTGCGAATGAAACTAGATTAATTTGTATTTATCCTTGTTCATAAAATAATAATTAGCAAAATATATACAATTGTTTCTAAGTAAGTTTGAAATATTATCATGTGGGTAGAGTTAAAACAACTAACTTGTCTTTTGGTTTTATTAATTTCACAATAGATGCAACACAAGAGCTATTGGGGACACAACTTGTAAGACATCAGGTCATAATTAGAGGAAGATAATAAAATTTTATAATAAATGGAATGATTTTAGATTTTGTTAAAGATCTAAGAAGTAAAGATCATATGGAAGAAAAACTAATTTTACTCATAGTAAAATTAATTTGAGAAAACCATCCCAGCTTTCGCCTTATAAATGAAGAGTTGAAATTCAAAGCAAACCTTTAAATTGCAAAACATAAATTCAAACAATAAATTTAGATATCATGAATTACATAAAATTCTAGTAGTATTACCTCCAATTGTAATTACTTGTAACACTATCAGAAAAGTTATCACAACACAGAAGGAGATTAATGTTTGTGAAAACCCATTGTCTTTCAACATACAGGTACTTATAGGGTTTAGAAACAAATTTATTTTAAATCCCAATCCCAAATACTTTCCAAGATATTTGAAAAAATTAATTGGACATAGAAAATTTCCATAGATTCGTTTATGCAATTTTAACATTAAATTTTAATTTACTTTTGGTTTAAAGTGATTACAGAATATTTTTGAATTTGTCCAATTCTTGATTATGTTACTTTAAATATATAATTTTTCATTGAACATATGTAACATAGAAAAACAACACAGTAAATGTATTACTAAATAAAGTAGCAAGACATTTAAAAAAAATGCAACAGGAGATTAAATTATCTCCATCCGTATGTAACAAAGTTTTTTTTTTTTTTTATTTTTATTATTGTCGTTTTACTTTCTGATCCAAAAATTAATAGAAAACTTTTTTTAAAAAAATAAGACATTCCAGTAAAGACAGCTTTACTTACATCTTGATTCAATTTGAGAAATATAGCATTCTTTATCAGAATATGGTAATTAAAATGTACTTTTAATCCTGTTCCCAAGAAGATGGACAGAATATATATGTATAAGTGGCAAAATGGAGATCTCTATCAGCCTCATGCAAAATTCATATACAAGAAGAGTTACTCATTTGTGATCAAGTAGTTCTTGGAATTTTTGACAAGACACTTCAGGAATAACTACTTCTGAGAATACAGCTAACTTTGAAGAAAGCAGCACATTTCATTTGGGCAACTGAGGCGAGTAAATAACAAATAAAGAAAATTAAAGTGAACTCTAGCATGAAAGCTGAAGTGGATGCCATGAAAAAAAAAAGTTCAGATGAGTAAGGTTTCAAATGGTGTGGTTGCGAATTCTTCTGGAGTGTTCAGTTGTAATAAATGCGGTAGAATTCCTAGCAAGATAGAATATTCAGTCTTTTACAAATTATGTCACTTATGCAAATGGAAAAATCATTTTGCTATGTGTTTTGCTAATATAAAAAAGCAGTATTTCCCAGTGAAACGTTCTCAGAAAGTAAATTAAATTATTAGAGGAGTTCAAAATGAAATACAGTTATTCAACTTGTATACAGATTCTCTTTCTTCATGTGTTAAGAAACTAAATGAAAAATAGTGGCGTAAAAATGTATGCATTAATAATTATTTTATAACTTTTAAAACCAGACACTGATGAAGAAGCCAATAGATTGCCTCCTTTTTTTTTTTTGTTAAATAAAAGTATGTAACTATGTGAATCATGTTAGGCAGATATGTAACTAATGGTAATTACAAATTGAAACCAAAAGGTAAGGTAAGTGTATTATGTTCAACAAAAAAATATCTAATTGAATTTTATTGTTGTAAATGTTGATTCTAAACTAATCATGCGCAATGTTAAAATTGATTCAAAGAGTAGATCAAATGGAACAATCTGACAAAAATGAGGTTTTGATTAAATATGAAGTTTTAAAGGATTCAAGGAATTTTCAAGCCTACCCTATCATGTCGAATCTAAAGAGAATGTTGTTGGAAATAAATTACTCGGATCCCGCCAGGAGGCGCCTTTGTCTCGTGTGAGTGAGAGCGCACGGGTTCATGGGTAATATTTGACAGAATGCTCTTGGATCTTGACCGCGTAAGGCGGGTTATTTCTCTTGACCGCATAAAGCGGGTTATTTCTCTTGACCGCGTAAAGCGGGTTATTTCTCTTGACCACGTAAAGCGGGTTATTTCTCCTGACTGCAAAAGCGGGTTAAATTGTAATCTGGGCTATTTGGAAGCCTTGTGTAGTTGTAAGTAATGTAAATATTTGTTTATGTGTAATTGGCACGTGGAATCCTAAAATAAATGTGTAATTGAAATAACTGCTCTCCCTATATTTTTTGGACTTGGTGAATCTTCAACATTTGGTGCCGAAACCCGGGAGGAAACTACGTAGCCAATTAAAAGTAAATCTTTGAATATATTTTGCATGTCTTTTTAAAATCGATTTCGAAACACGATGAATACTTTCGAAAAATTGAAAGCCAAAAGATCCGTTTTTCGCGGAAGATTGACTAAATTTATGGAAAAAACTGAATCAATCTTGGATTCTTCAGTGGAAGATACTGATTCGGATGAATTACTTGAACTCTTGGAACATATAAATAAAAAGGAAAATGATTTGAACATTGTGAATTCCGAAATCGAAATTGCTATAACCGATCCTACTGTATTTGATAATGAATTTAAAACAAGCGAAGAATATTCTGATAAAATAACAATTATAAAGTTTCGAATAAAATATCGAATTCAAAAGATAAAGGCTCTAGATAATAGCGTTGTAGAAAAGAGAGAGAGCAGACCTGCTCAGTTTGCATGTTTAAAATTACCCAAGACCCATGTAAGGCAATTAGCTGAATTTCAAAAGAAAAAGGAAGAAAGGCAACCAAGGCCTTTGGAGAATCAACGAGCAGAAGCATTACTTCAAAATGGGAATGGAACGGAATCAATGCTAGAAAAGGAAAAGAGTGGAAAACAAGGACCGCAAGAAGATTTGGAATATTTAGGACAGAAATTAACTGAACTGCAAAAGGCAGATGAGATGCGTTCAAAGGATCTTACAGGAAGAGATATTTTTATTGGAGAAAAAAGAGAAGCAGAATTAGAAGAGTTGAGTGAAGACGATAGTTTAAATCTACCTAATCATTTGGGGAAACTAGGAGATGAAAAAGATATTTTAAATGATGAAAAAGAAGAAACAGATCAAACAGGACGGAGAAAATTGGAAAAAGTATTACTTCAAGAAACGGTTGAAAACAGACCTCTTCTGACAGAAACAAACGCTCCCTTTCTCAAAAAAGGACTCAAAATTCTACAACATAAGGGAAATAGAAGGACAAGAGTCATTGAACTCCGGAGGAGCGATGTCCACGGAGACCAAGGAAATACGATACAATTCATGGATGAAATCTCCGCCACAGGAATGGCTTACCCCCAAACCCCATTTGACCCCGGTGGGTGTGAATTTTCACAGCCCAAGTTAAAGTGCCTTCTCCTACAATGAAGAGGAAAGATGTTCTGGAGCGCAGTCGCCCCCCGACCAAGGAAAAGAAATTGTAGTTTATGACCCCCAGCTGCGGAAGGAGTGCAGCGAGAAAAAAGGGTGACTCGGATAGTATGAGTCTTATAGGACTGTTAGCTCTAATCGGCAAAGATAAGGAAAGAGGGAACCTGAAGACCCTCCCCCTGTTCCCATACCACTAACTGAAAATGGGTGAGATAAAGCCTTTTATTTTATTGCTTTGTTATTTGAATAGGACTGAAAAGAGAGACTCTAAAACTATTTTTTGTACGTGATTTGTGATAGCTCCTTTTATAAGTTTTGTATCTTTGTAGCAATTTTACTAGGAATTGAATTATTTGATTTAATTTTGAATATTTATGAAATTGAGTATTTAGAGAAGGTTCAATTTAAAGTATCTGTGGAAAATTATTGAATAATTAGTAGAATAAATATTAAATGAATATTCAGAGAATTATAAGGAATAAATAATTAGAGTTAAGTAAGGATTGATTATGGAACTTTGGATTGGTTATTGTTAAGAAACTTTACTTAGAAATAAGTTTTGCGTAAATATGTGAAGTGTTATCGGTCAGCATCTTATAACTGATTAATTATTGTGTTATGATAAGGAATTTCTTGTGATTTTATGTGTAAACTATTTCTGACTCTGAGGTCAATAAGAGTTAAGTATTTTCTATGCGCATGATGATTAATATTTAAAATAATTTGTGTGTGGGTAATGAATTTTGATATTTTATTGTTATATGATAACAAATGAATAAGATGACATGAGTTTTGATGTTTGATATTTTAAGCATTGGAGGAATGGAATGTTGATTTCTATGTGTATGGCATTTAATAGTTTCTGTGTATGAAATATTAGTGTTTAAAGTGTAACTATTTTGATGCTATAAAGTGTTTTTAAGTAAGATTTGTTATAAGGAATCTAGGAATGTCATTTATATTGTAAATGATCAAGTTAATATTAGTCTTATAATGCATGAAATATTTTGCTTACTGTAATGAATTGCGTAAAGTGTTTTTTGGAAAGGATGGCAAAAGGAATATTTGTTAGAGTTGGATTCTTTTCATGCTGTTAAAAATAACGGAAAAATTAAAAATTTTGAAGTAGATGACATAGTTTTAATTAATGATGAATATTTGCAGAGAAGCTTTTGGAAATTAGAGAAAATTATTGCAACTTTTCCTGGTAGAGATGGGAAAGTTAGGTCATGTGAAGTGAAGACTGGTTCTACAGTGCTCAAAAGACCAGTACAATTATTATATAACTTGGAACTGAAAGATGATAAATTTTAAACATTGATTCTTATTTTATTTTTCTTTTAGTAGCTACATTTCAGTCTATGATTTTCATATATTGTTTTTATGTATGTATTTGATATATTTCATTAATTTTTTTATGTCATATTTTAATGTTGTCTTGCTTAGTACAAAATTAATATTTTGTATTGCATACATTTTTTAGATTTAAAATATTTGTGATTCATGTATTAGATTTTTTTCTTAAAGTGCATTGAATGAGTTTAAAATTTCTTGATTTTGTTTAGTTTACGAATCTGAACGTGGTAAGTATTTAGGTTATTTAACAATTTGGTTAATGTGGTATCCTGGCTGAATTATATTCAGAGATATAGAAGAATCTTGAAATTATAAAACTGCTTGGCTCTCTTTTAAATCTTCCTACAAGGTGATTTATGTTACATGAGTATTATATATATTTGAGCTATTGAATTATTTAACTAGAACATTTTTCAAATTATAAATTGACATTTGATTATTTTTTGAAGTGTAGTACATGAGTAGTGTTAAGCTTTGAATCTTTGATTTGAAATTTATTGTGTGAAAAACTTTAATCAGTTTTGAATATGATTATTATTTGATTATTTTGTACTTATGATGAATTTTATTTTGATGTTTTTCAATAATTGTTTATACATATGTTCTTGCTCATGAAACCGTGTGCTCTCTAGATGATGAACCTCCGTTCATCCGGGGGGAATATGTTGGAAATAAATTACTCGGATCCCGCCAGGAGGCGCCTTTGTCTCGTGTGAGTGAGAGCGCACGGGTTCATGGGTAATATTTGACAGAAGGCTTTTGGATCTTGACCGCGTAAGGCGGGTTATTACTCTTGACCGCAAAAGCGGGTTATTTCTCTTGACCGCGTAAAGCAGGTTATTTCTCTTGACCGCGTAAAGCGGGTTATTTCTCTTGACCGCAAAAGCGGGTTAATTTGTAATATAGGCTATGTGGAAGCCTTCTGTAGTTGTAAATAATGTAAATATTTGCTTATGTGTGATTGGCACGTGGAGTCCTAAAATAAATGTGTAATTTAAATTAACTGCTCTCCCTATATTTTGGACATAGTGGATAAGACATTCTCCAACAAATGTAACCCCCATAGAAGGGTACCTCATGCAATTCTAAAAGATTTCAAAGAGATATTACTTGACTTGGATTGTAAAGGCATTATATCACAGGTAAATGCACCAAGTGATTGGGTAAATAGATTGGTTACATTTGAAAATTTAAATCATAAATTACAGATATGTTTAGATCCAAGAAATTTAAATAAGGCATGAACATCACACTATATCATCTAGTAATAATATTATTAGTCAGTTAGAAGGTTAAAAATGGTTTTTATTATTAGATTTTGTTTGGACCTATTTTGTGTTTTATATCTATTTGTATTTTTGTGCATTCAATGTCTTTACTTTATTAGTATTTTTATAGTGTCTTTGGTTTATATGTATGTGGTGCTATTCCCACGCCATCAACCCAGAATTTATCTGTTGCGTGTTGGCAACATCCTTGTGTTTGGAACGGATAACTGGGTTTGGCGGGAGATGCCATTAGTTTATTAGTATCAGTGTTAGTATACTGATTCGCCGCACAAGTATAGCTGCTGGCAATCGTTTTAAGTGTATTAGTGTTAGTGTACGAGCTCGCCGCACAAGCATAGCTGCAGGCAGTCATTATTAAAATTATAGTTTGTTAAAAAGTTTCTCATCTTTTTACAAACAACTAGATTTAAAAAAGGATTTGGGAGAAATTCCCTTGTGAGAAAAGCTCTGTTGTACTTTTAATTTTCCCATTTGTTAGATAAAAATTTAATAGATTATCTGTTGGAATTGTTTCAGCCCTTGAAGTCTTTTTAAAAACCAAAAATTGTTCAGAAATATTGAAGGTGTAAAAAAAATTTTTTGATGACATAACAGGACAGAGGACTAAGTCAAAAAGCTATAGCCTGTATTAGAGTGTGCTAAAGCTAACAATGTGAAATTTAACTCTGAAAAGTTTCAATTTAAAATCAATGAGGTCAAATATATAGGCTAAGTTGTCTCTTAGAAGGAAATAAGGTGGATAACATCTCAAGTGAGAACAATAAATGAATTATAAATAAGCCAATGAAAAAATCGGATGTTAGAAGGCTTCTGAATATGGTAAATTCTTGCTCAAAATTCCAAATGTATAAAAAATCACAGCACTTTAAGAGAGCTATTAAATAGTGATGTTGATTTCAATATGTCAAGGGAACGTGATCATGTTTTTGTTAATACCAAAAAATCTTTTCGGTTCAGCTACACTCAAAAGTTTTCGACAATGCAAAAGAGATAACTATACAATGTGATGACTCAAGGATTGATTGGAGCATGCCTTTTGCAAGTAGATCGTACAGTACATTTTGCTTCCAGAAGTCTCACTGAAAATGAAAATATTTATGGACAAATCAAAAAGGTATTATAGGCAAATGTTTTGGCATTTACAAAGTATTCCTATTTTGTATACGGACATATGATGCTAGTTCAAAGTGACTATTAAACAATAGACTTTAATTACTAGAAGTGGCTGCAGTGAATAATGTATGTCCACCTGCAAGGACTTCCAATTCAGGTACAATTCCTGGTGGTTTCAGCTAGGTAGCTAGTCATTTGTCAGTCTAGGTAGCTAGTTCAGCTAGGTCAGTCCTTCCTCACTCTAGGGTCGATAAACAAGTGCCAAGTTTGCTTTTGGGGTCAAGCATGAGGCCACTTTGCCCGGACAAGTAACTAGTAATTAGCACCCCAGAATAAAAGCCTACAGAAAGAGATATGGCCACCGCCTGATGTGATGGGATTGTTCATTAACATACCACCAAGAAGCAATTTAAGGGCTATTGACTTTGGATCTCCCAGTTTTGAACCTTGGTCAAGTGACGAGGACAACACCAACGGAAGCACTCAAAACCTGATTAGAATTAATGTTCACCAGCCCCACCACACAGTGGGTCTTAAGAGGTATCAGGACTAAGTGTACAATTATGAGCACTAGACTATTACCGCTACCAGTGCCTGATGGGACTTCTTAGGCCTAGACAGACTAACACAATTATTAAAAATCCAATTAATAAAATTACTACATGTTTACAGAAAATGCTGTTCAAATAATTAAAATATGAATTTACTGTTGAATACTTGCTTAATAAACTATTTATATTAGATACTTTGTCACACCTATCTTAAACATGAAATACATGATGATCCAAAAAATAATGCATACTATACATACAATTGATGCCTTCCAACGAGTACTGGTAGAATAGATAAATTCCCAAAGACCATTCAAGATGAAGACTTAAAAATACTTATGAATTACAACCTGGTGAATTTCTTCCTTTCTGGACAACCAGAAAGGAAGAAAATTCCTGTAAATTTTAAAGTATACCAGAAATTCCAAAATTATGTGTATCGTATGGCATGTATGTTACTGTTAATAGATAAAATAGTTGTCTCTAAAAATTAAGAAATGTTATTAATACACAAAGACTATAAGGGTGTTGAAAAATTCAAAAATATGGCACAAGAGATTATGTATTGGTCAAGAACAGGAAATTGAAAAAATTATTACAGAATGAATGAGCCAAATTTTGCAAAATCCAAACTGATGAGTCAATGTTATCTCATAGTATTCCTCAAAGACCCTTTCAGGAAGTAGGAATATACTTAACGTTTTACATGAATATCAATATGTTGTTGTAATTGATTATTTTTCAAAATGGGTAAAAGCAGGAAAGGTTAATAATAAAACAATCATGGAAATAATATGAGTACTTAGAAAGATAATTGCTAGGTTTGATGTGCCTAAAACTATGGCTTGTGATAACAGTCCATTAAGAATTTAATTTACAAAACATTGGCATATTGTCCATAGTCCATATCATTATTGAAAATTGAATGGCAGAGAAAGCTGAAAGGATTATAAAGGCACTGTTTAAAAAAGCATATGAGGAAAATAAAAGAGGCCTACTTGTAGCTTTGCTTGAATATAGAAATACTCCAAAATCATGAATAGGTTTATCTCCTACCCAACTCATATGACAACTAAATTGTCTGTAAGTTGTAAACTGCTTAATTCTGAATTTTTCAAGGATGTTTCATAAAATTACAGCTGTGACAGCCAAAGTATTTTTTTGATAGGATGAGAAAAGCTCTCCTGCCTTCAAATATTGGAGATAAAATTCTTGGATAGATCATGAGAAATAATCTTGGGAAATTTCTACTGTAATTTCTAGAAATAACCAAAGATCTTACAAAGTTCAAACTACCACATATCAGGTACATACTAGGAACAGAAAACATTTAATATCTTTAAAAGTTATCCATTATTCCAGCTATATAACTCACATTTTGACTTTCCCATGGACTATAGTGATGATTTAGAAAATTCTGTAAATACAAATAATAATGTAAAAAATAGTTTTTTAAATAACAAATAAGGTTATCAAACAAGATACAGCCATATCAGTGAATATTCAGCATATTTAAATAATTTTTGTTGAAATAAAAGGGAAGATGTGGCATGTCATTTCATTAATAATTGTAATATCTATTAATCATAATGATATCTATTGTAAGTCTAAGGAATCTGGTGACAACCTAAAAGCTGTTGTTGGATATGTCTGCATGCATTATATATTGTCTTTCACATACTTGATAAATAAATAATCATTATGAACAGTAGGGTTCCATAAACTTTTGCCATTAACATAAACTTCAATATTCAATGATACAAACACGATCTTTTATTTCCCAGGAAGTGGCGATTCATATCCAAAAAAGATTAAATAAAAAGTATTAAAATAGTTGACCTTCTCTTAGCCCCAAACTTTCAAAGGATAAGTCTTTACAACTTTGTATAAGAAAAATATATTTAGTTAACACGGGAGTGTTTTTCAATTAGAATACAATACATTCTAGCATTAATAAATTATAAAAATAACATTCTAACCTAGGCCTCGTGCAGCAACATCAGTAGCAACTAAAATAGGACAACTTCCATCTCGAAATCCTGAAAGAAAGTAAAAGCTTAGACTAAATTTTAATATTAAATTTCCTAACATCTACGCACAAAAAGAAAAAAGAGAGAGAGAGAATCTTTAGATAAAAATGCAAATTTGTTTTCCAGTAATAAATATTTCTACCAAAAGTGATTAAGCTGAAAAAGAATTAAACATAAGAGTCTAGTACACACAATTTTAAAAGTTAACTTATTAAAAAAAATACCATATACCTTCCAAGATAATCTTTTAAATTAATATTTATAATATTAATGCCACATATTCTATGAGTAATTTATGAATTCAAAGAATTTATAAAAGAATATTTTAAAACTTAAAGTGGCACATTATGATACTGAATAATTTTTGTATAAATAACCCCCAGCATAACACAATTGTTACATTTCTAAATAATGCTATGGTTATGAGAACCATTTTTATAATCAACGAAGAACTAGTGTAAAAAAATGAATTACAATCCATAAGTTAGAAACATATACTATAATATTTTTATATAATTAGGAGAAATATATTAATCAAAGCAATTTTCCAAGATTTTTTTACTAGCTGTATAATACACAAATTATTTTTAATTAGGTTTTTTATTGCATGAGAGAATTAAAAGATTTATAAACCAGAAAAGGTATTAACCAAGTCATAACTTGACATATTACTGCACATAAGTAATGTTATGCTGTCTTTTGATACTTTAAAAATTGGTACTACACCAAACCAACATATAGTCTCATAGGCAATGAGTTTAATATCTACCCAGTTTAATAATTTAATAAAATGCTTTTGGATAAAATCCTGGCAGTTTCTTTGCCAGAATTTACCCGTTTTTACTTTTAAAAATCGCTTTTATTACAAGTATTGGAACAGCAATGATACCAACCCCCCCCCTTTTTTTTTTCTTTGTTGCTTCATAAAAAAAATTAATTGGATTTTGAAAAAATTTAAAGGAATAATACAAATGTAAATTTACTGGTAAGGAGAAGGGCACTTTCAAATGGTCGACAACATATTAACTTAAATCAATCATAAAATACTTACGTTTCAAAGCATATTCTCTTTCATCTTGGCTTTTATTTCCATGCATGCACATGGCAGGAAAACTGTGAACATCAAAATACCAATTACAATCATTGGACAAAAAATACTACAATAAATTAAATTTTTTAAAAAATAATACTTACCCTTGAGCTTTCAGGTTGTGTGTTAATTCAGATACTCTGATTTTGGTTGAAGCAAAAATTATAGTCTATAAAAATTAAGATTATTTTATATTAATAAAATTTTTTTAATTACATAACATTCCTAAAAATTATATAATTATTTGAATTACCAAAACTTCTAATTAAATATTACTGTTTACAGTAAGGAAAATAAATAAATAATTAAGAATGATGACACATACAAAGCAACTTTAACAAAAGGATGAAAAAACTTTTATATAAAATGTGTTTTTGTACATAGGTGCTTTGTAATTGTAACATCAAATTTTATTAAAATATGGAAGTCTTGCATTCCATTTTTTACTAAATTATCTTGACAACATTTACTAAATTTTTATGACATTTATTCATACATGATGTCAAATTAAATAACTAGTTAATAAATACCAATCACTTCATTTTCTTCATAAAATTTTAATGTTGCACATGTATGATTTTATTAGTAATTAATGCTCAAGAATAAATCTTTATGTACACAATTTAACGAAATAAGTCATTATTGGTAAGCTGGAAAGTGACAACAAATAAGCAAGTCAAAGAAATGTATTAGATAAATAAACATTGCAAATATCAATGACAAAAATTCTTATAAAAAGTTTTCTCAGATTTTATAAATATATATACACACAATTTTTTTCTTTCCTGCAACTATTATCACTATTCATATACTGCAGCAGTACTTAATTCAAATGGGATGTATGTAAAATTTTTAGACTACAACAGCAAAAATTTAATACAAATAATCTTGTAATAACCAATTATTTTGCTTTAAATTTGCGACATGGAATTTGGTTAGCATTTAACAGAAAACATACTTTTTCCTTTTGCAACACAAATGATTATAAAATCATTTGATAAACTTTAAGGATAAATTGATTGAAAATAATAAAAACAAGATTTTTTTTATGATAAAACATATGCTTTATTCTCTTATTTTTGAGTAGATATGTCAAAATATATATAATAGTTTTTGTCATAGAAATAACAGATTGAAATGCAAAGTACACACTTTAACTATTTTTCTACCCAGTACAACTAATTGAAAACAAATCTAAAATCTGTCAGCAAACAAAAATATAAAACAATCTGAAAACATAAATTATAAAAAAATCACACAATTTTAAAAAAAATTCAGAATTGCATACTTTATTTTCAGTTTCATTCATGATGTCTTTTACAAGTTTCAGCAACCTTTAAAATATATTTTTTAAAAAATTCAATATTAGCATAACAGGGAAAAAAATTTAACCAAGTAAAATGAAAATACATTTTGAATATATAATAGAAGTGAATATTAAAACATGTCCAAAAATAAGTTGACAAACGAAAGAGTGATTGCAATTATATAGAAAGGACAGAGATACAAAATGCTATTATCTTACTTTTCATCTTTTTCCGCTTCTTCTATTATGTCTACATATTGCTTGATATTATGATTTGCAGATAACTGTTTAGCGCCAATAGTTACTTGAACATAATTTTTTAAAAATTCTTCAGCTAAAGATTTAACTTCCTGAGGCCATGTGGCACTAAACATTAGAGTTTGATGTTCAAGCTAGAAAAAAATATCATGATTCATACAAGTATAAAAATTATATATATATATATAAAAATTAAAATTAGAACTTAATTACAGTCACAATGTCTTATTTTATCCGGATTTATTCTTTTTACAATATGAAAATAAATGTGAAACGATTAACAAAGGTGAAAAATGATCAGTTCTTGCAATTTGTGAGTATTTCTAAATTTGAATGAATTGATGCATATTTTTAAAGCTACCTTTTGTTTGCATATGAATGAAAACACAACATATATGTATCACAGGTAATCAGCGACTTACTGTTATTTGATGGAGGATTTTTCTTATTTGAGGTTCAAATCCCATATCCAGCATGCGATCAGCTTCATCCAGGACCAAAAAAGTACATCCTTGAAGGGTAATATTTCCATACTCCAAAAAATCAATTAACCTCCCAGGAGTAGAAATTAGAATATTGCACCCTATCAGGAACAAAAAGATATTTTTATTTCATACATCACCTTTTGTTATTAATAATAAAAAAGACAAAATGAAATATTAATATTTAATTTAAATACTAATTAGTCACTTTATAATCAAAGCCTATGATCTAGATATCTTCATACAAAATTTTCAACAGATGTAAAAAAAAAAAAAAAAAAAAAATGTAGAAATTAAATTCATCATATGAAGATAACAATTTTCTACATCTCACTGTTTATGGAATCAAACAAAAATATCAACTTTAAAAAAATAAATTATACTTCAATACTCAGGTTAAAGAAAGAAAAATGTTTTAACTCAATATACAGCCTTTGTATTGAACAGTATTAATCGTCTTTATATTGAGTAGATGCTAATCATATAAGATGTTTAGGTGCATTCAAATAGTTTGTGAAACAACTTTTACACATATTTCTTAAGAATAACAATGACATCTTCGCTGTAATTATTAATGTCAAACAAATTAATGACTTTTTACTTTTCATGCTTCTGAATATAGCTGGTATAGATATTAAAAAAATTTCAGAATTATTTCTCTCAATTTTAATAAAAAAAATTAATAAAAAAACAACATAAATATCATTATATTCGAAGCATTCTAACCATAAGGAATTTTTTTTTTTCACATGGATAGATAATTTTCTCAATCAATACTTCTGGTACCATTTTAAAATAATTTATTTAGGGATAAAGATTTCGAACAGAAGCAATTATAAATTACGAGCTTCGCTTAGAAAAATGCATTTTATAAAAAATATTTTCTTCTTAAGAAATACATTTAATAAAAAAAATAAATAGTTACTACATGTATATATATATATAAAAAAAAAGCAGGAACTTGATCAGTTTTAAGATATTTTTTAACTTAAATGACTATCTCTGCAGTTATAAGAACAACACAATTTTTACGAGCCAAGAAAGCTCTAAGATGCATATTTTTATGTAAAAGGTCACATCACAATACTTATGCCAAAATTTTAAATATGCCACAACCATAAAATTTCATGAAATAGTTGTATACTAAATATTTATGTTAAATATTATACAATGAATTGAAAGCAAAATATTATATGTTAATAACTCTAAGTATTCATTTTTTAAAATTAAGTTTCACTATACTCTAAATAGTAAAAATATTAATGTGAACTACTTCATTCCAGCATTGTTCTAGATATTAAGAATTATCTTGCAGTCTTGTGGCATGTTCATATAAATTATCACTGTTTATCGTTTAATTTTATTAATCTTGCATCTTATAAAGAAACATATGTAGTCATATCACCAAAATCATTCAAATGGTTGCCAAGTCTGTTTAGATTCACACAAAAAGAAAAAGAAAGAAAAGAAATTTTAAAAAGTGAATTTTGAGATATTATAAATTATTTCTGAATTAAAATACATTTAAAAATAATTAAAATTATTTCTCATCCATAACATTATATACATTTAATGAAAACAATATTTAAGAATACTTATAGTAAGTCTTATAAGTTATACTTATAGTAAAAGCATAAGGTACCTCGGGCTATATTACATAGTTGTGATCCTTTAGATGCCCCACCAAATATACAGACATTTAAAATCGAAGATCCAACAATAAAATCTGTTATAACATTATTAATTTGCTGCACCAATTCCCTTGTTGGTGCTAATATCAACACCTAAAATTAAAAAAAAAACATATAACAAATCTGGAATAGTTTGTTGTAAATATAGAATTATAATATAAAAATATAGAAATTAAAACAAACATGTAAAAATATTAATTATCTAACAAGCATTGAAAATCTAAAATTATTTCATGCCTAGAAACTATCAATACTAAAAAAGAAAATCCACGAGCCAAATTGAAAAAAATAAACTTATCCAATTCAATCAATAATCACAACTTGTACCTTAAAATTTAGAAGGTTACAAAAGTTAAAATTAATAAACAATCAATTATATCTATGAAAATGGTACTTTTATACAACATGAATTTTCTTTTTAATTTTTTGCTTGTTTAATGTTGAAAGAAATGATCATAGGCAAAATCCTATCAATAAAATTCATTTTTATTTAATGAAATATTGCCTCCACATATACTATAACATGAAATAATTTTTAATTTTGTTTAGTCTCATAGATTCAGTTTATGAAAGAATGTTAACATTAAAACAAAATTTACCATTAATAATGAAGTCATAAAATTATTTTTCAGATTTTAAATTATATATATATATACACACACACATACAAAGAAATACACAATCTTTTGAATTCATTACATAAGGTTTTACATTTTAGTGATAAATATAATATATATAAATCTAAAGAGCTCATTAATCAATAACAGTCATCAGCAAATTATAAAGAATTAAAATTGCTAAAAAATACATTACATATTAAATTACATTATGAATTTAATTTTACATAAAAATAAAGAAATTTATCATTTTAGATGTGATACTTCTACAAAAAAAAATAGTTAAAACACAATTCAACACCGTAAAAATATGAAAATCTCATACTTTTACATAAAAGTATTCAATTTTGAATGAAAAGGAACAGTACTTTTTGTTAAAGTAGTTCTAAAAATGTGCCAAAGATGCAAATTTTTAACAAAAGAACTGAGTCTTCCATCTAAGTGCCACTACCAAAGGCCTCAAACTTGTAACGCTGGCACTATTACTAATCCAAACAAAGTAATAGATATTTCTATTTACAAATAGAGCTTAGAATCTTTTTTATAAAAAATTATAACTTAACATATAAAACATCCAAAGAACTTACAGCAACAGCTTAGGACAAATAGCTGATAAAAAGAAAACTGTTGATTTATAAATTATACCATTATGCAACTTTTACATTAAATTTAATTTACTTATTAACATAAATAATTTACTTTTTAACATAAATAATTTACTTTTTAAAATAAAAAAAACATGTTTAGGAGGCCACTAGATCAGTGATTCTCAACTATTGCTGAGTCACTTTATAATGCCATGAGATTCTTGGAGTTCTTTACATCTATGGATTAATCAGTTAATATCAATCAAGTAAACTCTTTTACATTTTATTATTAAAGTGCCACAAAATTTTTGAAATGGTATCATGACAAAAAAGATTAAGAATCACTGTACTAAATGCAATAACTTGATGCTACAGAAGCATTAAAGTATAGTCCATGAAGTTAATACATTTGGGTAATCGAACAGCAAGTTCAAAATTTGTTTTACTGAAAACCTGTTGTATAAAGGGATTGATGTATGTTAAATCTGTTGGAGCCCTAAGTCCTTATGTTGGTGTAACACGGATGTGGAGAGTAGATGACAATTCAAGTGTAACTTGTCATGTCACTATGATTCAAAATTTTGAAGTTAAATGCCTGTGGTTAGCAGATCTTTGAATCAAGAAGAAACAGCCAGAAAACGCTCTTTAAAACATAATTATAATTGTCACTCTGAAATTTTTCAGATACAATTTAATTGTTTAAGTTAAACTTGCCAAATTTTAAGGATGTTCACAAAGTAGTTCCCTCCAGTATCAATGCACTTTTACAAGCAAATTTTCCGATTTGGAATGAAATCTGTATCCATATTAATTATTTTTATTTTTAAAACAGTCAGAAGTCACGCATAGCAAGATAAGGAAAAATAAAGCAGATGATCTAATATTTTGTGTTTTTGTTCAAGAAATTAGACTCTCAGTCTTGGTGAATGAGGAGATAACACATGGATCAATAAGTCGTATGACTAAGATAACAATTTTCTACATCTCACTGTTTATGGAATCAAACAAAAATATCAACTTTAAAAAAATAAATTATACTTCAATACTCAGGTTAAAGAAAGAAAAATGTTTTAACTCAATATACAGCCTTTGTATTGAACAGTATTAATCGTCTTTATATTGAGTAGATGTTAATCATATAAGATGTTTAGGTGCATTGAATGCACCTAAACATCTTATATGATTAACATCTACTCAATATAATGACTTTTTACTTTTCATGCTTCTGAATATAGCTGGTATAGATATTAAAAAAATTTCAGAATTATTTCTCTCAATTTTAATAAAAAAAATTAATAAAAAAACAACATAAATATCATTATATTCGAAGCATTCTAACCATAAGGAATTTTTTTTTTTCACATGGATAGATAATTTTCTCAATCAATACTTATGGTACCATTTTAAAATAATTTATTTAGGGATAAAGATTTCGAACAGAAGCAATTATAAATTACAAGTTTCGCTTAGAAAAATGCATTTTATAAAAAATATTTTCTTCTTAAAAAATACATTTAATAAAAAAAATAAATAGTTACTACATGTATATATATATATATAAAAAAAAAAGCAGGAACTTGATCAGTTTTAAGATATTTTTTAACTTAAATGACTATCTCTGCAGTTATAAGAAGCTACTAAATACACAATTTTTACGAGCCAAGAAAGCTCTAAGATGCATATTTTTATGTAAAAGGTCACATCACAATACTTATGCCAAAATTTTAAATATGCCACAACCATAAAATTTCATGAAATAGTTGTATACTAAATATTTATGTTAAATATTATACAATGAATAGAAAGCAAAATATTATATGTTAATAACTCTAAGTATTCATTTTTTAAAATTAAGTTTCACTATACTCTAAATAGTAAAAATATTAATGTGAACTACTTCATTCCAGCATTGTTCTAGATATTAAGAATTATCTTGCAGTCTTGTGGCATGTTCATATAAATTATCACTGTTTATCGTTTAATTTTATTAATCTTGCATCTTATAAAGAAACATATATAGTCATATCACCAAAATCATTCAAATGGTTGCCAAGTCTGTTTAGATTCACACACAAAAAAAAAAAAAAAAAGAAAAAAAGAAAAGAAAAAGAAATTTTAAAAAGTGAATTTTGAATATTATAAATTATTTCTGAATTAAAATACATTTAAAAATAATTAAAATTATTTCTCATCCATAACATTATATACATTTAATGAAAACAATATTTAAGAATACTTATAGTAAGTCTTATAAGTTATACTTATAGTAAAAGCATAAGGTACCTCGGGCTATATTACATAGTTGTGATCCTTTAGATGCCCCACCAAATATACAGACATTTAAAATCGAAGATCCAACAATAAAATCTGTTATAACATTATTAATTTGCTGCACCAATTCCCTTGTTGGTGCTAATATCAACACCTAAAATTAAAAAAAAAAAACATATAACAAATCTGGAATAGTTTGTTGTAAATATAGAATTATAATATAAAAATATAGAAATTAAAACAAACATGTAAAAATATTAATTATCTAACAAGCATTGAAAATCTAAAATTATTTCATGCCTAGAAACTATCAATACTAAAAAAGAAAATCCACGAGCCAAATTGAAAAAAATAAACTTATCCAATTCAATCAATAATCACAACTTGTACCTTAAAATTTAGAAGGTTACAAAAGTTAAAATTAATAAACAATCAATTATATCTATGAAAATGGTACTTTTATACAACATGAATTTTCTTAATTTTTTGCTTGTTTAATGTTGAAAGAAATGATCATAGGCAAAATCCTATCAATAAAATTCATTTTTATTTAATGAAATATTGCCTCCACATATACTATAACATGAAATAATTTTTAATTTTGTTTAGTCTCATAGATTCAGTTTATGAAAGAATGTTAACATTAAAACAAAATTTACCATTAATAATGAAGTCATAAAATTATTTTTCAGATTTTAAATTATATATATATATATATACACACACATACAAAGAAATACACAATCTTTTGAATTCATTACATAAGGTTTTACATTTTAGTGATAAATATAATATATATAAATCTAAAGAGCTCATTAATCAATAACAGTCATCAGCAAATTATAAAGAATTAAAATTGCTAAAAAATACATTACATATTAAATTACATTATGAATTTAATTTTACATAAAAATAAAGAAATTTATCATTTTAGATGTGATACTTCTACAAAAAAAATAGTTAAAACACAATTCAACACCGTAAAAATATGAAAATCTCATACTTTTACATAAAAGTATTCAATTTTGAATGAAAAGGAACAGTACTTTTTGTTAAAGTAGTTCTAAAAATGTGCCAAAGATGCAAATTTTTAACAAAAGAACTGAGTCTTCCATCTAAGTGCCACTACCAAAGGCCTCAAACTTGTAACGCTAGCACTATTACTAATCCAAACAAAGTAATAGATATTTCTATTTACAAATAGAGCTTAGAATCTTTTTTATAAAAAATTATAACTTAACATATAAAACATCCAAAGAACTTACAGCAACAGCTTAGGACAAATAGCTGATAAAAAGAAAACTGTTGATTTATAAATTATACCATTATGCAACTTTTACATTAAATTTAATTTACTTATTAACATAAATAATTTACTTTTTTAACATAAATAATTTACTTTTTTAACATAAATAATTTACTTTTTAACAAAAATAAAACATGTTTAGGAGGCCACTAGATCAGTGATTCTCAACCATTGCTGAGTCACTTTATAATGCCATGAGATTCTTGGAGTTCTTTACATCTATGGATTAATCAGTTAATATCAATCAAGTAAACTCTTTTACATTTTATTATTAAAGTGCCACAAAATTTTTGAAATGGTATCATGACAAAAAAGATTAAGAATCACTGTACTAAATGCAATAACTTGATGCTACAGAAGCATTAAAGTATAGTCCATGAAGTTAATACATTTGGGTAATCGAACAGCAAGTTCAAAATTTGTTTTACTGAAAACCTGTTGTATCAAGGGATTGATGTATGTTAAATCTGTTGGAGCTCTAAGTCCTTATGTTGGTGTAACACGGATGTGGAGAGTAGATGACAATTCAAGTGTAACTTGTCATGTCACTATGATTCAAAATTTTGAAGTTAAATGCCTGTGGTTAGCAGATCTTTGAATCAAGAAGAAACAGCCAGAAAACGCTCTTTAAAACATAATTATAATTGTCACTCTGAAATTTTTCAGATACAATTTGATTGTTTAAGTTTAAACTTGCCAAATTTTAAGGATGTTCACAAAGTAGTTCCCTCCAGTATCAATGCACTTTTACAAGCAAATTTTCCGATTTGGAATGAAATCTGTATCCATATTAATTATTTTTATTTTAAAAACAGTCAGAAGTCACGCATAGCAAGATAAGGAAAAATAAAGCAGATGATCTAATATTTTGTGTTTTTGTTCAAGAAATTAGACTCTCAGTCTTGGTGAATGAGGAGATAACACATGGATCAATAAGTCCCGAGACTGTGCGGTCGTTTTTTTTGCGATTTCCTCCTTCAAACGCACCAGCAAGTCAATATAATAATCACTGTTGATCGATTTACCTTTTTCGAGGTAGTCAATGAAAATCACGCCATGCGTATCCCAAAAAACTGACGCCATGACTTTGCCAGCTGACTGCTGTGTTTTCGGACGGCTTTCGCCAGCTGTGCGCCACTCAGATGACTGCCGCTTCGACTCTGGAGTGAAGTGATGTATCCATGTTTCGTCCATGGTCACGTAACGACACAAGAAATCTTTTTTGTTGCGAGTAATAGCGATAAACAGCTTTCTGAATCATCGACTCGTTGCTGTTTTTGTTCCATCGAAAGCAATCGCGGCACCCACTTGGAAAAAACCTTTTTCATGCTCAATTTTTCATGAAGGATAGTAAATACACTTCCATATGATATCTGTGTCATCTCAGCAATCTCACAGAGCTTCACTTTACGATCTTTCATTATAATTTTTGTCACTTCACTCACATTTTCCGGTGTAACGGCTTCCACAGGTCTACCCGAGCGTTCCGAGTCATCTGTGTCGGTACGACCACGTTTAAACTCGGCAAACCACCGACAAATCGTTGCTTTTGATGGACAAGAGTCCGGGTAACATTTTTCAATCCATTGTTTCGCTTGCACGGTGTTTTTACACATTAAAAAACAATGTTTTATCAGAACACGAAACTCGGTTTTTTCCATTTTTTAAACAAACTACAAAACAACTTTACTCCAACCTCGATAACTCAGCTGTTTCTGGTCCGATCGACTTAAAATTTTGACACGTTTCAAGCAAAGGTTAGTACTCTAGAAAGACCTGGTTACTGGTCTACTACGAGCGCCATCTCTGGGTTAGTCTCGGAACTTATTGATCCATGTGTTACATTATCATGGTGTAGCAAAAGTCTCTTAACATTCACAGAGTGGTGTACTATTTAGTTTTAGCTGTTTTCCATCCTTTAAGCTATATGGCTTTGACCAATTTTGTACTTCTGAAGAAAACATCAGACTATATTTTTTTTATTACTTACTCTATTTTCACCATGGTTTGCTTAGGATCACCTTTAAAGATCCATACTTTACTTTCTTGGTGTATTTGGAACATCAAAAAATAGTATGTATGTTTCATCCCCAGTTATGATTTTAGAAATAATACAGCATTAGCCATCATTAATTTTAGAGTTTTTTGACCGATTCCTATACATTCCACTTTTTGTTGTTCTGTTAAATTATGGGTAACTGAATGACAGAATAATTTTTTCATATGGAATTTTATGTGAAAAATTTTATGTAAAGCTGCAGATCTAATGTTAACTTCCTCCTGTATCATTTGATAGGTAGAGCAATTAACATTCATTGTATGGCCAATACATTTTCCACAATAAGAGCTGAGAAAGGTCTAACTTCATATTTTTCATTCAGGATAAAACTTTGAAGAAAAAATTGAAATGATCTCAATCGATTGAAGGAATCCTAATTGATTTATAGCCTGTCTTTAAAATCATAAGTCTCGAATTGACCCCTTTCTTTCAAAATTTATTCTACATTAAATAAATCACAATTGTAGTTCACATATCTGACCGATTTTTTTTTACACATATCTTCCCCTGTCTAAAAGATTTCAGGGTAACCCTGATGTAAAACAAGTTTGTTAGCATTCAGATTAAAGATGCCATGAAGAATGAAAAGTTTTTCTTTAAAAAAAAAAAAAAAAGTTCCAAACATAACATCTAGATTTAAGTAAAGCCTTAAAATATTTTTTTTCCCAAATTGCATTTTAAATAAGAATTCTCAAACAATATTTAAAATTCAATGTAGACACTTTCACATTGAAACTAATTTTTTACATGTAATATACATAAATAATTTGCAAAATCTTATGGCACCTTTTTTTATATAGATTATAAATGCTGCATATTCATAATTTGGCAAATCATAAAATTGCTTATGTCATGGTTAAAAATGGTATACTGGCAACAGCTTGGTAACAAAATGTATACTTTGCCAACATTTCTGATTAACTTATTTAAGCCTTAACAAAATTTCTAAATAGCAGAGGTTGCTTTAACAATCAAAAACTTATGTATAAGAAATACATAACTTACAGAAGAATCAATTATAAAAACATTTATTACAATTCTAAAAATTATAAATAAGTTTCTTACAGTTGGCATATCATTTCTTATTGTACGTTCTTTAGCATAGATGTGAAGAAGAGCTGGCACACCAAACTGGGGGAGAAAAAAAAGTTATGTTATGCAATCAAAATCCTTTCTCTTTATACTATTAATAAAAATTCAACAGACAAAATCATGAACTTACTGCAAGAGTTTTTCCAGAACCAGTTTGAGCTATTCCTACCACATCACACCCTTTCAATGCAACTGGCCATACCTGGGATTGTATAGGTGTAGGTTCCAAGTAGCCTTGCTTTTCAAATGCCTTATTTATGAATTCTAAACAAATAAAAATATGTAATAAAAGAATGTAATACACAGCAAAACAATGCTTTAAATTTTTTTAATGAAGATAATTTAAAAAAAGAAACTAAAAAAAGAGTTAAATACATAATTTTTAAAAAGAAAATCAAAGAAATTATTTAAATCTTAAAAATCAAGATGTATTTTTTATAGCCATAAGTAAACATTTTCTTCATGAACTAGAAGATTGAAATTTTTTTACTTCCCAAAATAGTATGATTGCATAAAAATATATTCGAGTAAGTATAAACACACAAAATAAATTAAGTACTCTTACATTATTTTTCCTATGTTGAATTTTATCTAATACTTAAATACATTTAAATAAAACAAAAGGTATCATACTGTCTCATAAATGATAAATAATTATTCACTACTGCAATAAATGAGTATAAAAAAAAAAACACCTCTTAACCCCTTACCTGCCGAGGAAAACTTACGAGATACGCTCCCCAGTGTCACCGTTTTTCATACAGGCGCGCGTAGTTATGCGGTGTATTGGAGGAAAAAAAGAGGTGCGTTTTGCAACATAAAACCTTTTTACTTTCACAGAAAAAAGAAAATGAAAAAAAAAAAAAAAAAATACAAAATTTAAAGTATAAAATAACAGTGTAATCAAACAGATGTTATAAGTTATCTGCTGTGTGATATTTCCTAAAACAAGGTTGAACACATAAACCAACATCACATTCATTGCATTGATAGCGAGTTTCACGACGAACTTTTGCTTTTGAACAAACAATACATTTTCTCGATGCATTTTTCTTTGATGGTACTAAGTCCGGAAAGTGTCTACCAGTAAGTCGTAAAGGACAATCGCTTTGTAACTTCTGACGTTTAGCAGATCGTGGTGTGGTAACATGGAATTTTTCTAATATGCGTTCCACCAAATTCATTTGGAAATCGTAATTGTCAATGTTTGGAAGCTTCTTTTTCCGTTAGATGAAAGCATTCCAAATAGCCATATCCAACAGATGGCGAAATATTGTTATATAATACCTCTTCTTCTCTTCTGTAAATTTTTTGTATCCAGTTGTACCCAACGTCAGGCGTCTTTCAGAGAATAGTCGCAATCAGAATTCTCTTCATCTGACGTAGTATCATATTCCAACGTTTCTGATCCTGAAGATGATGGGAAATAATCATCTAAATCACTCTCATCACTGTCAGACATTTTCGTAAAAAGATCTTCTATTTCGCACAATAAACGAAAACGGAAGCAAAAGAAGAATAAAAAAAGCACGACCTACTCAAACAGAAGCAAATCTGCACAGCTATAACTTTCCCGTTTCAGAAAAATCCCCTTTACCAATACCCTACCCCTCTTATATGAAATAAGAACATCCGTTTCAAACCTTGTCAAGGTCATTTTATGGCATTCCAAGGTCGTGGGAGTAGTTTTCTTTATAGTAGCGCAATGCAAAGGATCGTACTTCGGAAAGGCGTATATATACGCCGGCGGCAGTGAACGCATCGGTTGAGTGAGGCGTATATATACGCCGGCGGCAGTTAAGGGGTTAACTAAGTTACATGAAACACAAACTCAGAAGAAAGACTAAAAATTGGTGAGTAAAAAGTAATATACATTTTTCTCCCTTTCGAACACAAAACAAACACACTCTCAGGCATGCGTGATTACATACTGTTGCCAGAAACAAAAACTTTGAACATAAAATATTTATCATCCTTCAACCTTGCAATCTAAAAACTGAACATTGTAAAAAATTATAAAATGTATAAGTTAAAAAAAACCACACATCAGAACAGCAAATTTAGGAGGTGAGGAATACCAACAAAACAACACAATACACTGAAAATACAGAAATATAAAAAAAGGATTCATTCAAATCAGGATTCGGATTGATGATAAGAGAAATTTCTTCAGTGGAAGAAACCCCTAATGGATAGAAATTTTGGACTCCTCTAAAATGTTCTCCATTCTGTGTCTTAACTCTAGCAATTGACTTACACCATCTGCACTGGAATCCAGTTCCAAAATTCTAGCAAGTAGCCAAAACAAACTTTTTTGGTCATCACTTCCTACTAAAACAATGTCTCCTGATTTGAGATCAAAAACTTTAGATACCTTCTTTTTTTTAATATTTTTAAAGCTCCTATATACTCCTTGCGAAATCGATTTCTAAAAGCTTCACGCAAATTTTGGATGCAACACAGCCTGTATTTAAAAACTTTGAATCTATATCATGTATGTGTGTGTGTTTAAAATTTGGAATTAAGTCATTTTGAATTTCAATGAAGAAATTTATGGGGTCTAACATTAAATATCGCTACACAATTACAAATAACAGTGCACATTCCCTCGTAGTTCAAACTTTCTCTTCCTCGGATTTTCCTCAACACTTTTTACGATACTAATTAGACGTTCTCACCACTATGGGGCATCTGGAGGTATAAACTTCTAGATAACGCACTCATCACTCATCTTTAACATAAATTAGGGCAAGGGTGTTACTTGCAACAATGAAGTTTGTTCCATTGTCTGTATTAACTACAGAGGGCCTTACACATTGAGAAACAAATCGATGGAAAGCCTGCAAAAAAACTTCCCGTTGATAATAAAGTTGCCAACTCTAGATGGATGCAACGGTATTCTGTGCATGTAAAAACACATATCCCTGCTTTCTTTTTGTCCTAAGGACAAATGGGCCTGTAAAGTCAATTCCAATTATATGGAAAGTTGCAGCATTTTTAACTGTCTGCTGGCAATGGGGGTACAGGAGGATTTTCATTTTTAATTGAATAGCATTTGCAAATAGAACAAATTTGTAGAACAGACAAAACAGTTTGTGTGGTTAAAATCCAATATTTTTCTCCAAGAGAATTCAAGGCACGAGACACAACATGTCCTTTTATCATATATTCTTACATTATCAAAACTTCAACGATGGTGTGGTCATTTGGTAAAACGGAGTTCTAATATCAGACACGTCATCTCTTCCAAATACAGCAGATTTAAAACATACTATACCATCATCTATAAAAGGGTTTTGAGATTCTAGCCTTTTATCTTTTAATTCACTGAAAGCACTACTTTGTATTAATCAGATCATAACCTTTCCTGCATCATTAAGTTCATTAGCAGTAAGCTCTTTTTTCTCGTTTCCACAGTTATTCATTTATCGATATGTCCAGGTCATCATTCAAACAATTTTTCTACACCTTGAAAAATGATTATTTATAAGATCACAGGAATCAAAGTGAACCATGGATGAAATTATCTTTTTCTTTAATTCGACAATTTCATCTTTGTCACCTATGAAATCATTTCTTTGCCACTCTTCTGGAGGTAAATATAGCCAATTGGGTCCATCCTACTATTTTGATTCCACCATATATCAAGCAGAACAGCCTTTGCTGGATAAATCGGCTGGATTTCATGTTCCCAGAACATGCCTGCAAGATTCACCAGTTAACTGCCTAATCTCCAGAATTCTTTTATGGACAAATACATCCCATATTTTCTACCACTGTATCCATTCTAGTAAAGTAGATGAATCAGTACAAAAATAAAACTTCATGGAGTGAGAATTCTTTCAAAATATTTGATGCAAAGACTGAAATTGTGGCTCCAAGTAATTCTAGTCATGTAATTGTTGTCTCTCGGTTTCCATAAGGAACTAATCTTATTTTAGTCTGAAATAAGCGGACATGGACAGAATTTTTTCTTTCAACACAAACGAATGTTATAGCTGAATAAGCAACTTTTCAAGCACTACGGAAGCATAAAGAAATATACTCTGATTGATTGTCAATGCTTATCCATCTCAAAATTTTCAATTTTCGCATATGGTTTAAGTTATCTATCCATTTATGGAATTCAGACTTAGTTTTTATGTTAACTTCTTTGTCCCAAGATAATTTTTTTTCATTCCATAGACACAGGAGTAAAAGCTTGGGAAGATATTCTCAAAGGATCATATACATTCTGAACTGTTGCTAAAATTGTCCTTTTAGTTACCTTTTCAGAGAAGTAATCAAATAAAGAGTAGTATTTGAGGAAGAGTATCACTGCTTTGGTCCCAACTCCTTCCTAACACATTGGTTGAGTTAGGAGAGCTATCTTATGCATAGGAATATTTCCAATCACAGAGGTCAAATTTTTCTCTGCTAGTACATCTGTAAAAACTTGCATAAACTGTTGAAGTTCCTCAATAATGTCAACTCTAGTTAAACAATTATCGATGAAAAAAATTGTTTAATTTAATGATTCAGTTTCTTGAATTATGGCATAAAAGTTACTGTCATATTAATAAGGATTATATTTTGAAGACTGTAAAGAATGTTAGAGGATTGCCCCCATTGAAAGATCAAGAATTAAATTGCGAGCTGTGTTTAATTGGAAAAGCAAAAAGGGTTTTGTTTAAACCAATAGGAAAGATTAGATCACGGAAACCTTCGGAACTTTTACATCTGGAGGTGACGAGTCCAATCCAAACTACATCGAGAGGCGGTAATAGATATTTATTAACTATCATAGATGATTTTTCTAGAAAAGTTTGTATATACTTATTGAGGGAAAAATCGGAAGTTTTCAGTAGTTTTATAAAATTTAAAAATAGAGCCGAAAGATTAACTGGTAACAAAATCATTAATATTTGTACTAATAACGGGATGGAATTCTGTCTAGGAGATTTTGAAAGGTTTTTAGAAGATAAAGGTATCAAACCTGAAAGAACAAATGTGTATACTCCCGAACAGAATGGAGTTGCTGAACGTTTTAATTTAACAGCAATGGATGCAGTACGAACTATGCTTAGGGATTCGAAATTAGGAGAAGAAAATTGGGGTTAGGCAGTGCTATGCTTCACATATGTTTGGAATCGAGTAACACATAAGCATTCGGAAAAAAAACCCGTTTGAATTGTATGGTGGAAGGGTTCCAACTGTACAACATTTAAGAACTTTTGGATCAACCGTTTTTGTAGAAATTCCAAAGCAACAGCGTAGAAAGCTAGATATGCGTGCTGAAAAAGGAATATTAGTAGGGTATGCTCTTCGTAGCAGAGGATATCGCGTTTTAATTCCAGAAAAGAATAAAGTAGTCGAAACCATGAATGTTAAAATCTATGAGAATAATTTAAATGGCAGGGAAGAAAATTTAAGGAGAAATTTTATACTATTAGATGTTTATGATGATGAAACCAAATCGGATGTAGAAATGGAAAAACCAGTCATAAAAATAACCAAAGATGTTAAATTAATTTATGAGGAACCGGAAATTTCTGATCAAAGCAATTCAGATCCAACCATTCCCTCAAAGTCAGAAATCAATTGGTTTCGGAAAGCAGTACCTTGACCCGATGGATCAAGAGTGGACATATATTATAGTATAATAGGTACAAGCATGCGTTTCAGATCTAGGAATGACGCTAAGACTTACTGTGAGGCAAATGAAATCCCTTATGAACCGGAAATTTTTAATTTTAGTGGTAAAAATTCATTTACCGGCATTGTGAAACAAGAAATAGAATCAAGCTTTTTGAATAAGCATCTAATAATACAAAGTTATTTTTTCATTGGATGCCGATTCTTAACTGTCAAGTTGATGGTGTCAAATGCAGATTCTGGAGATATATATAATGGAGATGTACAAAGTGGGGTGGATGAGATCTTAGATGGTGAATGAGACCTTGGCTGTGATGGATGAGACCTTGGCTATGATTGTAGTATGACTTAACTATGATATTGTAGCCTTCGACTTGAAGAGTGATGATATTAATGAGGCTTGTAAATATTATGTAAATAAATTTAGATTTTAAAAATATCAACATCTGTCTTACTCTGCTTGTGGCATTAATTATCAAAGGCCCATTCAGGTAGGCCAACATGGCTCTACTGTACCAAACAAGGTAAATCTGTGATCTAGACGGTAAAACAATGAAAAAAGATTGATCGACAAGAAGGGTCAAGCGAGAAAGTAAAGTTTATTGGCGCAGGAGCCAGATATGGCTCTGCAGCACCAAATAATATTTAACTGTGGTCTAGATGGGGGAAAATGGGAAAAAGTCCAAAATTGGTTGACAAGGAGGGTCGAAAACAGAAGGATAACTAGGGTAACCCGTATTTACCAAAGACAGTAAACCCCATAGGAAAGAAAAAGATCACTATGGTGTCTCAGGGTCATGATGCCCGTACTTACATAATGAAGGCAAGTCCCTGAGGTCCCCTGATATAATCCCCAGACGCTGGGTGCCCGGCTATACCCCCAGACGCTGGGTACCCATTTTAGTCGCCTTTTGCGACATGCATGAAATACAGAGTGGGTCTATTCTGTCATCCCCGGTCACACAATTGCTGGGAAGCCAAATCTATAATAGCTTGCACTTAACAATACTTTTTTTCCAGCATTTATCTATCTTATGGCTCCATCTAGACAAAGAAAACAACCCTGATTATTCAGAACAATAATTTGTCTTTCTTCTACTGACATTTTTTGTGCTTTATAGCAGTCGCAAGATTTATGAGAACCAGAACAAAAAATACAACATTGGCTTTCTTTTGTTGTTGAAATTAAAGAGGGTGCAGAAGGAATTGGTGGAGATTTTCCATGACCTCTAGAATTAACGTCTTTCAAATTGTAGTTTGGTTTGGTTAATGTCACACCAGAAGCAACATGAGGACTATTGTGGGTATACATTGTAATTTTGAACCTTGGTCAAGTGACAAGGATAACACCTGAGCTGGCACCCCTTCGCCTAACTTTTAGACCACATCAACAGGAGCATTTTGGGCCCTAATAGATTTAACTTGCATCAGCCCTGCTACAATTTGGGTCTTTTGTGCTATCAAGATTCGAACCCGTGGCTCAACGAAAACCACAAGCCGCAAGTCAGTAACCATGACCACTAGGCTACCGCGACCTTTTTGAAATGTAACTTTTAGTCATTTGACTTGTTCCAAAATATTTATTGTTAATAGACACTCACTTGTCTCCTTCAATTTCATCCAGAAAAAATAAAGGTAATTCATCTAAATCCATCCAATAGGAAGAATCTTTATCGTTTTGACAATTGTTTTCTTCATCTGACTATAGTTATCTGCGGTTACGATTTAGAACTCTAAATCTTCCATGCATGAAGGCTCATTAGGTGATTATTCTATTAGGAGATGTAACATAGCATCATATTTGTTTCTCATGACACCAAGAATTCCTAATGCACTAAGTTAAGTCTAAACCATTATGCAATTTCCTTCCTGTTTGAGATTTTCACTAATACTAAAGAAAGTAAATATCTAACATATCTATTAAGAGATCTTCTTTCCCATAAAGTGCTTGTGATTTCTCTAAAGTTTAATAGCTTTAACCACCCATAGAGAAACTCTTAATTTCTTGATGGACAATCCATTCTCCATTGACTGTAGTAATTACACAAATTTTTCATGGTCGTCTAAAGCTGTATCTGTATCAATCTTCTTAAATTGTTGCCAATATCCTAACCAGTTTTTAATATTTTCACCAAGCAGTAGCAACTTTAATTTGGGATACAGAAGCATTGAGTTTTTAGAAATACTATTTACAGATACAATGGAATTACAGTCATTATTTACTAAAAGAGCTGAAAGCTTAGATTCTAACACTCTCCATTTATCAATATAAGATTCAGACTCATCAAATTCCTTATTAATTACATCTTCACTTTCATGAAAATTTAATAATTCCTCTTAACTCCTCACTTTCTAGCACTTTCTTTACTTTTTCTTCAAATAATTTTAATTTTGAAAGCTTTTCATGTTCTGATAATGTACTTTCAACATTCTAAAAATCATTCAACAACTTAGTAAATAACCTATACTGAGTGTTTTTTGCTTTCAATAAAACCATTATAAACAAAAGAAACAAATACTTCACTCATGAGATACAAGTCCTGTCACAGATGCCAGATGTCTTTAAAATAAGTACTTATTCACCAGTATGTTAAATGAATATAAAAAAACTCTAAATTAAGTTATATGAAACAAACTCCGAAGAAAGACTAAAAATTTATGAGTAAAAAGAAATATATATTTTCCTCTCTTTTTCGAAAGCAAAACATAAACAACATGCTCTTAAGCACATGTGATTACACACAAGATTAAATTGTGGTTGTACCGTTTGAAGATTATTTATTGTTAATCAGACAAATAGGTAAATTCTGATTTTTAAGTTTAAAATATTTAATGTGACTATGTACAGCGATTATACAAAAATATGTGACAGGAGATACCAAGACGTCCGTCTGGACCGGGAACCAAGCAGGGACTGACGCTCTTTTAGGGCCATCGACCTCCAACGGTTTCTTGTCGGCGAATTCCCCCAATCTCGGGGATCAGGTGTCGCTCGGGCAGTCCAGATGCAGGAGTGTCAAGTGGTAGCTCGACCAACAAACATTGAAGAAGGCCGAGGAAAGTGGATATGCCACAGACGTTACAGCTTCCTCCCCCCTTCGAAAAACTTTTCTCTGGAGAAAAGTTAATGTTCTTAAAATGTTATGAAGGAATCCGTCCAAAGATAAGATGACACTTAGAAGATTCATATTATTTCACACACAAGTACTACAATATCTCCTGAGTTGTAACAACATTAAACTCAAAAATTTTGATTAAATTTGAAACTCAAAAAAATTGAATAATTTGCTTAAACAAGTGAGTGTTCTTGCTAGGGAACTTACAAACATCAACAATAAGAAATTAACACATTATATTGAATGATAATTTAAAAAAATATGATTCCAAATATCAATAATAATAATAAAAGCACATTAAAACACATATAATACCAGATATGCATATTAAATAAAAAATTCTAACAAACAGTTCATTTTGATACTTCAAATACAATAATTCACATGGAACCAATCAAACCATGCTTATTCTAATCAAAATGTTAACCAAACATATTTCTTTCAGTTTTTTTCTGAAAATCATGTTTCTCTCTACTCAAAATGTTAATCTAACTTATTTATTTCAACCTTCTAATGGGTTACCTTTGTAAGCCCAAATATCCATTTTAAGTAGCTCTTTTATTTATTTATTTATTTATTTTAAAACCTTCGAGAGAATAACATATATCAAAAATCAGATTCGAACACACACAGATTTATTTACTTCTTTAAGACTTCACTAATCCTTAGTTATCTTACAGTTTACAAAATTAATTTCTCTGATATACTAAAATACTAAAAAAAATATCAAACACTTTTAGTTCACAATACTACATCTTAACATCTTTTTAAAATGCTACATGTATATTTTTCTTTCAAATTCACAAATCCATTATTCTAGAAAAATGTTCATATAAAATAACACTAAATACACAATTCATTACCATAATAAAATTTCTTCAAAGCAAAGACAAACGCACATAAATATGTATATTAAGCAACACTTCCGATTAAACTAACATGCACTGAAACCACATATCAAAGAGATAAATCTAATACATAATTTTCTTTTTTTTTTTAGCACACTCATATTTTTCACTACTCTATAAGGATCAATAAATTCTATTCCTCTAAAATAGATCTGCTGAGACTATCTGCATTTTTGTGGCTTTTACCTGAACGATGTACAATTTTGAAATTATATGGTTGTAATGCCAAAGCCCATCTCATTAATCTAGGGTTTGTACTGGTGTTTTTATTTAACCAAACTAACGGATTATGATCGGTCATAACTAAAAATTTATTCCATCTAAATAATAATGTAATTTCTTAATAGCGAAAATAATACTAGCACATTCTTTTTCAGTTGTACTATAGCGTTTCTCAACATCCGAAAATTTTTTACTTAAATAAATTATTGGATGTTCTTCATTTTTGTCATTTAACTGTGTCAAAATTATTCCCATTCCAACAAATGAAGCGTCAGTTTGTACAATAAATTCCCTTTCAAAATTTGGCGCGTATAAGACAGGTTTGTTTATCAATTTCTTTTTTAGTTCTTGAAATGCATTTTCACATTCAGTTGTCCAAACGATTTCCCCTTTCTTTGCCTTCCCCTTTAAAGCATCGGTCAAGGGAGCAGATATCACGGAGCACATGTGAATGTATCGTGAATAATAGTTCACTAAACCCAGGAAAGCTCTAATGTTTGTTTTGGTTTTCGGGGTGGGGAAATCTATGACGCTCTGAACTTTGACCTGTGAGGGAGACCTGAGTCCCTGGCCCACTTTATGGCCTAAGTATGTAACAGAATTTTGAGCAAATTTGCATTTCGATGGTTTTAGAGTTAATTTTGCCTTTATGATGCGAAGGAATACCAATTCTACGTGCTTTAAATGAGACTCCCATGTATCTGAAAAAATAGCTATGTCATCTAGATATGGGACTACGAAATGTTCAAGACCCTTTAATAATTCAGCCATGAGTTTGCTAAAGAAATAAGGAGCGTTCTTTAACCCAAAACTCATCCTAAGAGGTCTGTAAGTTCCAAAATTAGTGCAGAATGCTGCGTATCGTTGAGCACTTTTACTCAAACGAATTTGCCAATATCCCTTTGAAAAATCAAGGATAGTAATAAATTTAGCTGCCGAAACCCTTTCCACACGTTCCTCTATATTTGGGAGGGGAAAGTATTCGGTCCTAATCACTTCGTTTAATTTCCGATAATCGACACACGGTCTGGGATCTTTGCCGGGTACTTCAACTAAAATCATAGGCGACATATAATCCGATTCACCTACTTCAATAATCCCTAGTTTAAGCATTTTTTTTATTTCATCTTTCAAAATTTCATTTTGTCTGTATGATGTGCGATACGGTTTCGATCTAATGGTTTTATTGCTAGTCAGTTCAATTTCATGTTCCACTAAATCAGTCAAACCAGGATTATTTGAAAAACACCTCGAAAATCTGTTTAATAATTCGCGTAGCTGATTAATCTGAGAATCATTTAGGGTTTTGTTCAGATCACTAACTTGAATTATATCTTGGAAATCATAATTTGTGGAATTATTTTCCAAATATGGAATTTCGATATCTTCATCAGCAAGCAATTTGCAACTTTCATCACTACTCAGTAAATTTACATGTTCCGGTCTTTTATAATATGGTTTTAGCATATTGATATGATAAATTTGGGATCTTTCCCGTCTTCCAGGAATTTCTACTAAGTAATTAGTTTCCGAAATTTTACTTAAGATTGTTCCCGGACCTATCCATTGTACTGCTAATTTATTTGGTCTAGAGGTCGCCAAAACAAGTACTAAATCTCCATCTTTGAATTCGCGCTTTACGGTCTTTTTATCGTACCATATTTTTCGCTTCAGTTGCATCTCCTCCATTTTAGTCACAGCCACTTCTTGACATCGCTTTAATCTATTAATTAACTTGAACATGTATTCAGTAACAAGATCATTCTCCTCATCTGGATCCATCCAATGTTCCATGACTAAAGTTTCAGGAGTTCGCAAATTTTTTCCATACACTAGCTCAGAAGGCGTATAGCCCGTACTTTCATGTGTTACTGTCCGTAATGCCAAAAGAATAGACGGAAGATGTTTTTCCCATTCTGAACCCGATTCTAAGCATAAAGCTCGTATAAGTCGTTTCAATGTTCGATGAAATCGTTCAACGGGGTTACTCTGTGGATGATATACTGAACTGTATCTGACTCGAATGCCAAACCTTTCAAAAAACTCTGTTGTTAGAGCACTAGTAAACTGAGTACCCTGATCGCATTGTATTTCGCGGGGAAATCCCATGCGACTAAAGATGTTCAGTAACGCATCCGTGACACTAACAGAACTAATATCAGATACTGGTATAGCTTCAGGAAACTTGGACGACATGCATATGGCGGTGATAAGATATCTATTTCCGTTAGAAGTGATTGGAAGAGGTCCACAAGCATCAATATTTATTTTAGTAAAAATCTCTTGAATTACAGGAACTAATTTTAAAGGAGCTTTCTTTTTATCATTTGACTTTCCAGCTCTCTGACACTCATCACAAGTTTTTACAAATTCCTCCATATCTTTATAACAGTTAGGCCAATAAAAATATCTGTTTAATTTGTCTTTTGATTTTGTAACACCCAAATGAGCGGAGGTTCCTTCATGGCATAGAGATTTAATTTGATTACGTAACCCTTCCGGTATTACCAATAACTTAACTATGTTACCCAACTTATCTTCCCGATTTTTAACGAGTAATTCATCCACAAGTGAATAAGATTTATTCAAAGCAGTTGTTTGACTCAAAACCTGCTCGTATATCGTTTTAAGATCACCATGATCTTTCTGAGCCTTAATAAAATCTTGCCGTTTAATTTTCATTAAGGCCAGTTCAGGAATATCTTTCTGTAGGGCTGGAATTGAAATTTGATCATTGTTTTCAGGAGAGATAATTATAGCATCGTCTCCCTTTTCCATAACCTTAATTTTACTAGAATCATTTCCTTTCTTTTTTGCCTCAGTTTGAGACCTTGTTTGAACAGCATTAACAACCTCTACAGAAAAGAAATCGTAACCAGTTTTCTCTTTTATTAACTCCGCTGTTTTATTCCCTAACAAATACCTATCGTGTTGGTTTAAATGATTTCCGCATACGGCTGCTTTGGTTTGAACCGTACCAAAATCTCCGGAAACTTCCACGATCGCTAGAGGCAAACAGACTAATTCCATACTTAGAGGTTGTTTTATCCAGATTTTCTCACCCGTAAAAGAAGAGGAATTTATATATCTTTTACATACTAAATCAATTGTTGCTCCCGTATCTCTCAGGATTTTTACTCCTTTTCCATTCACAGACCCTGTACTAGTATATGAACTAAGAAAACTGGGAGTTTCGATTCCTTCGATATTATTTAAGGATTCTGACTCTTTCCTTTTCTTTAATTTAGGGCATGCAGTTTTTATATGACCCAGCGCATGGCAATGAAAACATCGGGGGCCAGTACGCCTTTCAAAAGCCCTTTCCCTTGACTCAAAGCGTTGAGGGGGATAAACGGTTTGTTTGTGGGGGGAATCTCCGAAACTAGTTTCTTTCCCTTTCATTCCTGATATAGGGGTTCTGTTGTTTTTATTAGCTCTATCACTGAATCTCGGTTTTATCTTTCTTACTTCTTCATAATTGTCAAAAAGTTCTGCCAATTTCGATGCTGACTTAAAGTTTGCCCAGTCGTCTAGGAAATGATCTCTCATCTCAAACTTTGCACGTTTTTTTAATTGGTCCGAGACCATCAGATCTTTTAGATCTTCAAAAGTCTCAACTTCAAGCCCCATTAACCATTCTTCTAAATAATTCCTAATTTCAAAGGTAAAATCTTTCCATGTATTATCTACCTTTCTTTGATGCTGAACAAATTTTTGTCGAAAGACTTCTGGACTTAATTTAAATCTTTGAAGTAACAATTTTTTTACATAATCATAATTATCTGCTTGTTCTTCTGGTTCGCGAGCAATTAATTGCACTATATCTAAAGGTAACAACCCCAATAAATGACCTACCCAATCTTCCCTTTCAATTAAGGCCCTTTTTGCCTGACGTTCAAAAATTACAAGATATAAACTTATGTCAGATTGATTTGGATTAAACTCTGGTAAAAATCTCTTTAAATTTAACTGAGGTGTGGAAGAATGTGCCTTTATGGAAGAATTTGATTCCTCCATTCTTAGGTAACCATTCTCTACTTTAAATTTTTCTAAATCATACTTCATTTGGAGTTCCCTTTCTTTTAATTCATGTTCAGCTAATTGTAATCTTTATTCCCTTTCTACCCCTTCTAACCTTAATTTTTCCGCTTTGAGTGAATCCTCTTCCGCTTTTCTAATTGCAATAATAGTCTCAAACATGTTTTTTACGAATTCCTCATCATATCCTTCACAATCAGTGATAGCCACTTTTATTTGCAAAATTGTCATTTCTGACGTTACATTTATCCCTAATTCTTTTGCGATACTTAGCATATCTTGCTTTTTCCCTTTTCCGAAAAAAGCCATTTTTCTTAAAAACAATAACAGTATATATATATATATATATAT
>BMAW01117431.1:173101-191836 GCA_019974015.1 Nephila pilipes | reverse complement strand
CGGGGATCAGGTGTCGCTCGGGCAGTCCAGATGCAGGAGTGTCAAGTTGGTAGCTCGACCAACAAACATTGAAGAAGGCCGAGGAAAGTGGATATGCCACAGACGTTACATGGTCTAGACGTGTAGTTGAAAAAAAGATAAAAAGTGGTTGACAAGAAGGAAGGTCGAAAATAGAGAAGGATCTCCAGGAGCTGAACTAACGAAACTCTGCTTTCCAGAACAAGTTTCAGTGGAACCTTAGTATGAATCCTTAAAAATAGGACACATACCAAAATGAATTTTTCCCATACGAAATGTTGCCACAAACAGAAACTTTAAACATAAAATACAAATGATTTATTACTTTATTTCCCATATTAAATGAAATTTAACATGCAATTTGTAAAAAAATTAGGTATGATCACTGACTGACCTTTAAGGAAATGCATGTAAAATAGTACTAAAAACAAATTTATATATTACTTACATTAATTTATTAATGCAATAACGGACAATTAACTCAAAATTTTAAAGCATTTTTGTTTAAAAAAAATCAAAAATTACCAGGAAAATTTCCTTCAGCAAAACTGGTAATTTGAGAAAAATTATCATTGTTCTCAGATTCTGAACCAGCATTCTCCACTGACTGTCTGATTAAATCCTGGAAAGATAACAGACCATAATTTTTACTATGAATCACTATTTTTAAATCAAAATCAATTTTAAAATAACTTAATATTTTTACAAAATAATTTTACGTATGAGAAATTTTTAAGTTATGTTATAATATTCAACATTAATGTTCAAAAACAATGGTAATATTAAAAAATATGTAGAATAAATTACAAAACAAAAACATAGTACTTCATTGTTATATTTAAGAGTGTTTTATGAGAAGAATACTTCACATTAGTTTCATTGTATTAAAAAAATGCTGCATATTTATTAAAATTATTGAACACAAAAATTATAAGAAAAGCAAATCCTATTTTTTAACAAGATTCACATTACATTGTGGTGGCATAGTTATTCATCATGTCATATGCAAATATTATATAAAGCAAAATGATAAAAACTAAGAAAGGATCAATAATCACATTTTAGAAGATGCTGAATATCTTTTACAAAATATAAATGCAAACAAGACTTCATAAAAACTTTATAATGATGAACACTTCTTTTGAATGCCCAATTGTGTGAACTAACAAATGAGTGCGTGTGAGTGAATGTAAAGTTTATTGGCACAAGAGCAAGATATGGCTATGCTGCGGCAAACAAGATTAAATTGTGGTCTAGACGTGTAGTTGAAAAAAAGATAAAAAGTGGTTGACAAGAAGGAGGGTCGAAAATAGAGAAGGATCTCCAGGAGCTGAACTAACGAAACTCTGCTTTCCAGAACAAATTTCAGTGGAACCTTAGTATGAATCCTTAAAAATAGGACACATACCAAATGAATTTTTCCCATACGAAATGTTAAGAAGGAAAAGATTAATCCATCCCATGAAAAGAAAACTTGTTAACGCCAAATATATTGATAAGATAATACGGAAATAACATTGTTTAATAATAAAACACTTAAATACAAAAGCAACTATAGATTATGCAAATGAAAATTTAACAAATTTTAATTTCCTCTTTCCAGTCTATTTTCCCTGTTTGGACTTGGTTGAAGATCATCAGGTTAGATCTATACTAAAAATCTATCTAAAGAGCTTGGCTTCTGCTTTTTTTTCAATTGTTCCAAAAATAAAATATTGTCTTGTCATTTGTCTTGCCAAGCAACTCAGAAATATCGCCGAGGTATGTTATATTGCAAGATAGGCTTCATGAATTTGGTGACAATTTAACTTAGTTGTAATTTGACAGTCGCCACTATAACAGAGAAGTACCCATTTTTTTAGCAGTGTTGGATGAGATAAACCTGAAAATTCTATGTGTGATTTTATAACATCTTGATTTGCTTTAGCAATAAGTGTTTGGTTGATTTTGCAAAGTATAGTTTTGGGATTGCAGTAATCTAATTACATCATATATCTCAAATAGCAGGAGTTAAGTCAGACATTGGTCAATGAATGGTAGAAATAGCCGTACTGACACTAGCAGTAGTTATGACTGTATGTGCCAGATCTTACCATCCTCTTCATAAATCAAATTCAACCCAAGGAAACATGTGTAACATTTGATGTACATGAATCCGATTCTAAACAAAAAATTTCATGTCCACATAGTTCATATATCAATTTGGACTCATTCTAAAGCAGATATTTATCAAGATGCAATTGTACTATTATTTTTTCTGATTTTTTTTTTAAATCTACACAAAACACTTAACCTGGATCATATACCATATTTTAATGACAAAACAATTCTTATTAATTTCTCTATTTTTTAGTCCTCTACATGAATGAAAAGCATATGATTTTATAATTAGTATGAATTTTACTAATTACAATAGCTTGATGTTTTGGTTGCAGTGTTGTCTAAACTTCAATTAAAGCCCGAAAGGGTTATGTTCCCCGACAAAAATAGTCGGTTTGGTTTGGTTAGTGTTGTCTAAACTTCAGAGATAATTTTATCCCTCTGAAGCTTTTAAAAATAAATTTAACCAATACACAATCAAAATAAAAATTACATAAAGTAATTTAGTAAAAGAAACTTCTCAGAAACTTAAGCATAAAGTACTTAATATTTATGATAAAACATTACTTGCATTAAAATGACATATTAAAGCTCTGAAAAACTAAATGAAAAAATATGAAATAAATCTGACTAACCTACCTGAATTTGAGAAAAAAAAACTAATAATTATAATTTTTGTGAATTTATATGAATCTAAATTTCTGCAAATATTCCAAATCCTCAAAAAAGTTTCTAGGTTTTATCAATCATATTAAGCAAATCTTCTTTTTCTTAAAAATTACCTCTTTTAACATCATCATTCATATGAGAAAACATGTAAAAAATATCAGAAATAAAATGCACATCTCATATAGATGCGCACATTGTTATCTTAACTGACAAAAATTTGAAACCTGCTCCAGACAAATGCCCTCCACTCCCATTGGCCAAAAAGTCTTTACAAAATCTAAACATGTGCAGTAACCTTCAAACTGATGATGAGCATTTCAGTCAAAAAAGGTGTGGGATAAATTACATTCTCATTACAAATTTATTTTATAGTTTAAAAAAAAGCAGGTAATCAAATGCAAATGGATCTGAAACATAGGCTTTTAACATCAATGTAAGTCGTAACAAAATGCAATCTGACAGAATACAATTTTTTTAAAAAATCAGTATGCATTAATGAACCTCTAGTTACGAAGTTGTTTCAAAGGACTAGTAAGGAATATTTAAATTGTATAAAATTATGTCAAAAATTTTTGCAAATTTTAATGCATAGCATGTCATTTAACTTAAGTATTATAGCTGGATCAGTGTTCATTTTCTTCCAGCTTATTATCATTAATATTATCGAATATTTAATGGTGGCTAGAACAACCATGTTTCTACAAGTCATACTTTGGTTCAATATTACAACCAGTTGCTCATATTTAGTTGAAAAGTATTTTTTTTTTTTTTTTTTCCAATTTTTCACACAGAAATAGTCTTACTTTCAAATTTTACTAAGCTTTAATAGCATACTATATCTATAAGATGCATATTTCTCCATTAATGTGACTTGAAGATTTCATATTAAACTTATTACTCTAATTTTTTTTCTCCGTAATATACGATTTTCATACCAAAATTTAGATATGTTGACAATTTTTTTGAGGATGGAACAATAATAGATAAAAAAGTTTGATTAAAAAAGCTGTCAAGTAATGAAGAGTGTGACATCAGATACTGTAATTGAAAAGAATAATCAGTACTTTTCCCATTTTGTTGGCACAGGTGATAAAGACATCAAAAATGATACAACCAATGCTAAACAACATTTGTGCATACTGTATGTTGTCACCAATAAAGACTGCTTGGCCAGATTTGAGCCAGTAAAATGGAAAAGTGCCGAATAATCTCATGCAAAATACATTTTAAAGGCAAACATAAGGATTTTACCCTTAACTGGATATCAGACAAAAGCCGTCAAGCTTAAAAGTTGGCATAATTATTGCTAAGCCAAAATATTGAGGTGAAAAGGATATTTGATCATGATCCTAATGGATATTTGATTATAGTACCAATTTAACCGATAGGAAAATTTTTCATCTTCGTAGATGAATTTTTTTTAAGCTTGGTGGTTTTAGTCTGGAAAAATACCAGATTTTGTAATACTTTAATAATTTTGGGTAATAGTGAAAAGAGCTAAAAATTAAATTCCTAATTCATCAATTAATTCCTAAATAGAAAATAGGCTAGACTATCAATTCCTAAATAGAAAATATTTTTTGGTTTTAAATTCTAGTAGGGTTTTTTTTTTTTTTTTTCGTACTTTGGACACAATTTTGAATCAAAAAGATGCAAAGGGTGATAACATATTTTTATCCTGACTGCAATCCACAGAAGAGTGCCAAATAAATACACATCTAATGCATATTCTATCAGAACTTCAAACTCTGGTACTTGAAACATAACAGGAAGGTTATATTTGGCAGTTAAGACATCCTGCTTTCATAATCTTTAATAATTGAACACAATTGAAATTGTTTACCTTAAACGTTGGGTTAAAAAAATTTTGAATATACTTTAGTTATGACTTATCTGACCTGAGAGTCATACTGATCAGAATATCTGTCAAAGATTTCTACATAGTAAATCTACAAGAGACCAAGATCAGAACTGATGTTACATGACAATAACAGTAAAAAAAGAATATAGGAATAATTTTGATGATAATGACTTGGTTTAAAAAGCAGCTATAGTTTCGACACATAAACTATGGGATCATAATTTTTTAACACTTAGATTCATTACCTATTTTCACCAATAGTTTTATGAATAACGAATGGAAATTTACCATTCAGTAAGAAAAATATAAATATTTATGAAGCTGCTATTTAATGAGCATTGAGACTGATAAGTAAGGCAAGACATAAAAGCCTTACACAAATACAAACAATTAAATTTTAGTACTCATGCAATTAATAAATAGTTTTGCAGCTAATTATGTCAAGAAAAATTTAAGGTATTTGACAGTGCAAAATTTGCATTTGCAATCATAATTATAGTTTACAGAATAGTTGTAATTAATGTTTGATACAAGGGCAATTGCCAGGATTAAAATAAAGTTACTTTACATTCTAAGGCCAATTATTTTAAGAAACATTTTTTAATACTTTAATTTTTTTTTATATTATATAGCTTAATTTTTGAAAAAAAAAAAAACATCCCATTCATTTTTAAAACAATTGTAAATCATTCATTGATTTACCTTCTCTTCGTTACAAAATGGTAAGCCTTATCTTTTTATTAATTTTGCATATTTGATAAATTGACTAAAGTCATTGGTACAGTTATCAACAGAAACTTAAGATATTAAGATATCACTCATATTTCGCGATTATATAATTTCTATTACTCATTTAATATGGTAACATTCCCACAAAGAACATTCCATTCGCCTTTTTTTCTTTTCGCAGACTACCTTTTATAACACACATATATATAAAAATTATTTTTCCTATTTATGAAAATAAATAACAGAAATTTTTACTCAAGATTATGCATATTCTTTTCCCTATTCACGATAACTCTCCCGATATTTAAAATTTTAATTTTCAAATAAAAGAACAATTCAGAAGAAAAAAAGTAAGATTACTCGTAAATTATTATTTTAACGCGTTTCAAGCACAATATAAAAGAGTAGTGATTGTTTAATACGCACATACCATGCAGTGAAAATTTAGCTGGCTACTTTTTCGAAAATGATATCTAGGCTTAACTTTCTCCGGAAACCGAAAAAATTAACTACATCACACAAGTCAAATCAAATAAATCCGTTTCTATACATTGAAACGGCAAAATATTTACAAATATGTAATCAAAAAAAATTCTGGTCAAGAGTAATTAATACACGAAAAACTAACAAAAATATTCCTATAATTTTTATGAGTAAATATATAAAAAGAACTTAAACATGAATCTATAATTCTTTGCATTCTCACTTATTCATTTATTTTACCATGTAAATATTGATACTAATAACTATAAACCGATAAAATAAAAATTGAGTTTCAAAATTGAACAATTATGAACAAAAATTTTACTCACATGTTTGGAATTCTCCATGTTTTATATACTACTTCATGAAGAGCTTCATGACAAACCAACAGATGACAAGCTTTCGCATGCCGACAAAATGCAAGTGGTCTCTGATTGGCTGACACAAAAAAAATGTCATTCTTACACATAATATGCCAATGCAATCAAATTTATGTGCCGATAAACTTGAAAACATTTTTACTACCGCCATTAATACAGATATTTCAAATTTGGAATTTATACAACAGTTAATATTTGAAATTTCAATGAGATTTGGAGATTGTATAAATTTCGTTGGTAGTTTTATTTCGCCGGGACAAACGGTAAAGTTGCCAAAAAAGATTCAACCGTCGCCAAACGGAATATGTGTATACCGTGTGTTGTCGCTAATGAAGTCTGCTTGGCGAGATTTGTGCTAGCGAAATGGAAAAGTACCATTTCGTTTTTTTTTTTTTATTCTGATTTACGTTTAATAAATCGCATCACGAAATAACAAAATGATGAGCAGTTGTTCTTTAGTTTTATCACAGAGTAATGTTTCAGGGCTTCGTGCTTCTACTTATTGAAAACAAAAAGTCATTCTTTTATAATATGGGGCTAAGAAAATTTCGAAGTGGTCCAAGATCACCTCGTTGTTTTCTTCCATCCTAACCATGCAACCACTTTCTTTACTAATAAATCATCTACCTCCTCTGAAATAAAAAGATGATGACTTTTCTGTACAAAACTATTTTTCATCCCAGGATTTAATACCTTAAGGCTGTTTAAAGAATGAGATTCAAACTTCGACCTCTTTTTCAAGTAGAAGAAATACTCCAATATTAATGTAAAATACTATGGATATAACACATATAATTATTTATTAGAAAATGTTCTTAAGATTTTGAATTCTGAAAAAACACACAATTTTGGCCTTTATGTAAAATATAAATTTAATCCCCTAATATACACCGTTCTGACAGATCAACTCATCGGGATGGAGGAATTGCTATATTAACTAAAAATAGGATTCATCATCATATAGTAATAAAAAATACTTCCACCTTTGAAAATACCGCCATCCATATCAAAACCAAAGACAACCAATACTCCACAGTCTCTACTAGTTACCATCCCCTTCCCCCCCCCGTAATCTCATCAACCATAACGAATTAATCAATATCCTGTCAGACAATCCCATCGGAATTTTAATAAGCGACTTTAATGCACTGGAACAGAGGCAGGGCAAACGGATCAGGTAAAACTATTCATGCTAATATGTGCAACATTAATAACCTCCAAATAGTAGCTCCCGACTTATTCACTCACTTTCATTACAATAAAAATACTTACATCAAAATCATACCATTCTACCAATAAAATTCTCCCTACACCCCTTCGCGCTCTAACAACTGCTAATTTGTTCCGCTACCAAGAAATTCTATATAATATCACGAAAGGTAACCCCGTTATTAATAATATCTCTGATCTAGACCAATCAATCACATCCTTTACTACTAATATCAAAAATGCGATTAACAATGCGAATAATACCAGAACCATCCAAAACCCTCTTCTTAGACTCCCCCTCCCTCATATCAAAAACCTAATTAAAGAGAAAAGTAGGTACAGAAAACAATGGTAAAATATCAGATATACTCCTTTGAAATCCATAGTTAATAACATTAAAAAGCAAATTAAAAATGAAATCAATACCTTTAAAAACAAAAAATGTGAAAACCTACTCCGCCAGCTTGATACCGAAGATAACTCACTTTTTAATGTGAATAAAAAACTTTCTACTAAATACTACAATATCCCCCTACTAATAGGCAACAATGGCCTGGTATTCTATCATAATGAAAAAGCTGATCTGCTTGCCCATATTCCTGAATCCTCGTTCCAAGAAAATCCAACTCCATATGATGATGATCATATTGCAAAAACAGAATCAATAGTTCAAAATTATCTTGAAGCCCATACCAATTTTAATTTCTTCCCCCTTCTCCCCTTCCCCTCTGAAATAGCTATCATAATTAAAAATTTAAACAAAAAGAAAGCCCCCGGAGACGATGGCATTCACAATCAAGCCTTTAAATTCTTTCCTCCCAACACACTTACTCCTCTCACAAAAATGGAAACATGCAGCTATTATTCTCTCCCCCAAACCCGGCCAAAACCTTTCCATCCCATCCATCTATCGACTTATCAGTCTACTAAATTCTATTTCAAAAATCTTTGAAAGAATCCTGCCAACCAGAATACTGACTCATGTTTTCACTGATAATATTCTTCCAGATTCACAATTCGGCTTCCGTACTAACTACAGCACTGTCCACCAATTTCTACGGGTTAAGAATGCCACTACTGAAGGATTTGATTCCAAACAAGTCTCTGGGCATCTTCCTCGACATACAAAAAGCTTTCAACCGCCTCTGGCACGATGAATTGATCTTCAAACTAATCAAATTAAATCCCCCTCTACATAATAGTTATCTTAAATAACTACCTTAAAGATAGAACATTCCAAGTTAAGCTGAATAATACTCTCCCTACAATATGCTATATAAAAGCCGGTCAATTTCTAGGATATGTAATTTCTCCAATTTGTTTACATATGACTTCCCTCAGAGTCCTTACAATAGCCTCTGTTTATTCAGAGATGACGCAGCAATTCTCACCCAAGGAAATAATCCAATTAACGTAATAGTTAAGTTACAAATCAATTAAAAAAATAGAGGAATGGATGACACTTTGGAGGATTGCTGTAAGCACTAATAAAACTAAAGCTCTTATATTTAGAAAAGGTCACGCCACCCCCCTTACAATAAGAAACTCAAATTCTTTAATGATCAAATCTCTTGGGACTTTGAGGTCAAATACTTAGAAGTTATCCTGGACTCCAAACTTACCTTCAAACTTCATATCCAATCAATAATTGACAAATGCTGGACCAAAATCCATAACTATATTCCTTTAATTGGCAGAAATTCAAAACTAACTCTTACTAACAAAGCTCTTTATAAACAAGTAATCCGCCCTATCCTTCTTTATGCTTCCTCTACTTAGGGCCGTGCCGCACCCACCCACATTAAAAAAATACTGGTCCTTCAAAATAAAATCCTCCGCATGATTACTAACTCACCTTGGTATGTCAGAAATACATAAGGATCTCAATATCCGTCCCATTATTAAACACAACAACTATTTCTCTAGAAGGTTTTATAATAGATTAACATATCATAGTAACCCTCTAATAAGGGCCCAGCTAAATTTGTTCGCAATTATGGAACCCATGCCCTACCCTAACAATCTTGCAATAATTATTTCTATCTAATTCCCCCATAACACTTTGCATTCCAACTCAGACCCTTTTAATTAATATTCCTTTATCACTCCTTCAATAGCCTCTTTCTCAGTCAACCATCTCACTCCAAGACCTACATCATCATCTATTCTGCTTATCATCAGCTGTTTAATATCCTGTCGTCATCCTTACTTCTCCTCTTTTGAACTAGTTTACTGTCCACTGCTCTGCACCCAGCCAAACAAGAACCATTTTTGCTTTTCCCTTCTTTCTTCAGCTTTACATCATTAAAAAAAATTCAAATAATATTTCATTTATTACTATTGTAATTTCACAATAATAATTATAAAAAAAAATTTTAAAAAAATTATGTAACATAATAATCTTCTCTTGCTCAAGATTAGATATAGTCTATCGAAGGCACTGATGTGTTAAAAAATGAAATAAATACTTTTTATAATTTTATCTTACAATAAGTTTAGTAAAAAAAAAAATTAATTAAAATCTATTAAAAATCTCATCCTCATAGTAAATAATTCATTCACTTTCCTCTCCCTTTTCTTTTAAGTTTTTTTTAATTCATTTGTGCACTAAGCACATTTTAATATGTTTGTTTTAATAATAAAAAAAAAAAGTCAAGGCTTCAATGTGACCCTGAGTAAAGAGGACTGGCACTCATCTCTACCTGATTGTTGTCGTTGTTAATCCCCTAATTTTCTATGAATTTCTGTTGCAACATATTTTTATAAGAAAAAATTTATTGATTCAAGCAGAAACGAATAAACTAGAAATATATGATTCTTTCTCTAAAGTAGGGAAACCAGTATACTGTTTTGTGAGTCTTTCATTATTATTATTTTTAATTTTAAATTAATTTTTGTTGTCTATTGACATATTTCACGCTGTTTATAACAAATGGCGCCAGAATATTTTTTTTCTCCTGAAATGCGAACTTCCAGTTATGTATGCTTATTTTTGGTGAATATATACATTTTTTTTTTTCCTTCAATGAAATCGCCAAATAAAAACATAGCAATTTGTAATTTTAACAAATGGTTTGGATGGAGACAAATTTATGATTCACGGAAACTCAATGTGTATAAGTGGGGCGTCTTTACTTTACAGGGTTTAAGATTTTTCGCCGCCAAATCCTCATTTCTAGTAAAAGGTTGATTTCCAAGGTATTGTCCTCGAGTGGAAACAGGCTTGCAGCAACCATGCGTAAGACGATCCGCGGGGTAAACTCTCTGCATAGTAATATACTGTTTTTTCTTGACATTTATAAGTTTTACTGCGATCTTGTTTTCTGAAAAGTGTTATCAACTAAATTGCGCTCTTGCTATCTTCTGGCTGTTTATTATACGCTTAAAAATGAAAATATTTTTAAAATAATGCTTATCAATTTGAAGAAGTAAATTGAAGTTATGTAGTAAAAGCAAATGGAAATTAGTTAAAGTAATTTGGTTTTTTTTTTTTTGCTTAACAATGAAATTGAGTTTCTTCCTTCATTATCAGCGAATTATTGAAGATCATTCGTGTATACTTCGAAATGATTAAATTCCTTACTAAATTTTGTTTAATTGTACTGAATTTACTCACAACTGATTTAGTATATAACATTGAATATTTCATACACATTTTTTTTAAAGAAATATTAAAATTAATAGCTTTATATGTAATTTTGTAGTAAATATAACTCTACGGTACAGTGTCTTAACTCAGTATTGTTTTCTATTCTTTATTACTATTAAAATATTAATATATATATATATATATTAATATTTTAATAGTAATAATAATTAATTATTTTCATTTTAAAGCTTAAAAACTTGAATATTGTTTTTAAAAGGTATTGTACTAGCACTAAATTTTTTAAAGAAATATTAAAATTAATAGCTAAATATGTAATTTTGAAGGGAATATAACTCTAATGTACAGTGTTTTAAAGCAGTTTTATTTTTCATTCTTTATTACTATTCATAGCTTTTAATAGAAAAAGTAAATTAAAATAAGGAAAAATATGTTTGCCAAAAGAATTTCATTAGTGAATACCTTCGGAAATTTGTTTGTTGTTCCAGATAATGAAATCTTTCAAGCAAAGATGTTGATAATAAATGTTATTAAGCTTATAATAAATCCAGAAATTATTTGAAGATAGAATTTTCAAAAGGGACGACTGTGAAGGGTTTTATCTCATGGAAATATGATCAAGCAATATTTTACAACACACAGAAGCATTTATCTTACAAATGAAAAAAAATGTTAGAGGGTTCTAAATTTATCTCATGTTAATGTATCAAAATTTTAAAATTCATTCTTTTTAACAAATTAAGTATATTTTAATTTTTTTTTCTAAAGTTGAGATTTATATTTTCAATAAACGAATTCCACTAGAAAATACCACAATGCTTAAAAAAGTTTCTTCCTCTTTTTTATGTCAAATTAAAAATTATTTGGAAAATCCCCTTTTCTCTTACGTATCTATATAGAATAAATTATGCCAATATTCTTTTCTAAAAAAAATCACACAGTTGAAAGCTTTATGATGTCAGAATTATTTTCGATAAAAAAAATAGCTTAGTTTTTATTCAGCGCTATTTATATTTCGATGAATGGAACTATAACTAAGATTAAAAGCTAAAGAGTTTAATTTACGACGCACCTTTCGCTTAAAAGGAAGGAATGTCCTTATAATAGCCATTATTTTAAATTAAAAGTAATTGGAAGTTCCATGATTAATTTGAGAAATTAAGTTTTAAGAAATAAAAATGAAATTCACGTATTTTAATTATCGATGCAAAAGTTAATTAAGAGATCAATGTGCCAAAAAAGATTTAACTGTGGTCTAGTACTCAAAAAATTGGGGGAAAAAAAACCCCACAAAAATTGGTTGATAAGAAAGAGAGTCGAGAATAGAGAAGGATAGGTAGATTTGGCAAATTCATGTTACGAAAATACTACATCAATCAAAAGTCTTTCTCTGTCTTGCAGGTTATTATCCAGATCTTAAGTTGCTTGGAAATTTACAAAACTTGTAATTTGGCGACGGACCTCGTAATTTTGAACCTTGGTCAAGTGACGAGGACGTAGCCACCTGAGCTGGCAACCCCAAATAAGATGTAATTGTGACCGAGACATGTGAAAAAAAGATGAAAATTGGTTGACAAGGAGGAGGGTCGAAAGTAGAGAAGGATCGCTAGAGTATCCCTGGGTCATGTAACCCGTGTTTACCAAAGACAGCAAACTCCAAGGGAAAGGGAAGAGAACATGATGCTCGTACTTATCTAAAGGAGACAAGCCCCTGATGTAATTTCATGTGACTAGGTGCCCGACTATACTCCTAGGCACTGGGTACCCATTTTAATCGCCTTTTACAATATGCTTGAGAAACAGTAGAACTATTCTTTCATGCCAGGCCACCACACTGGTTGTGACGGGTTCAACTCGAAATAAAAAAATTTCATTCTTTAAAATTTAATTTGTTACTACACGACGTCAGAGAACAGCACAAGAAGACTGATATTACCGAACACATAAAACATTTTGAACAGTTGAGGTAAACATATCACACACGCTCAACACAAGAGCTTCGAAGAAAAAAACATCACAATTCTACTGCTATCCACCACACCCAACATTCCTTTCCGGTCCCAACGGATACTAGCGTCTCATGGGAACTCTTTTCTTTCAGCCAAAACCGGTTATGACCGTATCACAGCAGCATCGAGAGGCGACTCTGTGCTGCCATCTATATTAGGAATGGTTAATTAAGTGATTGAAGTCTTTAAAGACTTATATTCCCCCCCACCTGGAAGAAAACTTTTTCCGAATGTGAAGGGAAAAGTTTTTCACTTATTATCTAGAAAGAAATTCAACAAAAAGTATTATAAATATAAACGTTAAACATAATTAGTATTGGATTCCGGAAATATTTGACCGATATCCGTACCAGTTCTAACCTAAATAGTGCCTTTACAAGGTTATCACAAATAAATTTTACAAAACAAAAAAAAATAATAGAGTAAAGGACGGTTAGACCGATAGTAATGATTAACACTTAAATGGGAATAATAAAACTAATAAATGCCATTACAAAATAAATGAAAGCTAAATTTAATACTAAAATGCAAATATTTAATGATACTTCAACACATAAAATTGAAAATTAAAAAAAAAAAAAAAAACATCGGCATTCCGATGTTCTTTCCCTTTTCTGTGCACTATCTCATAGTTAAAGGATTGTAAAATTAAAGCCCATCTCAAAAGTCTAGGATTAGTTCCGACATTTTTGTCTGACCAGACTAATGGATTATGGTGCGTTTGAATCACAAATTTTTGATGTCCGTCAAGATAACATCTTAACTTTTGTACGGCAAACACAATGGAAGCACACTCTCTTTCTGTTGTACTGTACTTTAGTTAGTTCAGCTGCAGAAAACTTTTTACTCAAAAACATGATAGGATGTTCTTCACCCTCTTCATTTAATTGAGAAAGCACAATTCCAAGATTCGAGGCGTCACATTGGACGATAAAAGATTTTGTGAAATCAGGACTGTACAACACAGGACTTTTAGTAAGTTTGTTCCTGAGTTCGTCAAACGCTGTTACGGAGTTGGCCGATCGTAATAGTGGAGTTTTTTTTAAACAGTCGAGTCATTAAATGATTTTTTTTAAATTCAAAGAATCAATATACATAAAAACACACCTCACACACAATCCAATGAAACAGAAGCACACAGTTAATTTTTGAGTCTTGGTTTTATTTTAAAATTTATCCACATTATTAAATTATTTCAGCGCGGAGTCAGGTCTTGATTACAGAATAGGAATTTAAATTAAAGCATTATTAATTGATAACTTACACCTTTAGATAAAGGAGGGAGAGTGGCTGGTCACCTCACTTGTGCAGAACAGAAGAGCAACTAACTTCTTTTACCAAAATGACCCTGCATTCTCGCCAACACCGGGTTGCTCCGCAGTTCAGTCACAAGGTACGTCCGCCACATTTGGCACATAGCACCTAAAGTGTGAAACCTTTCCTAAATTTCAGATCTTTTTTTGTTACGTTGTAACAAAACGCCTTCTGATAAGCGTCACTTCATTTGACAGTTGATTTACGAACTTTGCCTTTTAATAGATCAGTAAGAGGAGCTGCAATTACTGACAATTTTGGAATATATTTTCGATAATAACCTACCAAGCCTAAAAATGATCTGACTTGTACCTTAGTAGTAGGTCTTGGAAAATTTTTTATGGCTTAAACTTTCAGTTCTCCTGGGGTTCTTAAACCCTGTCCTACTAAATGTCCTAGATATTTCACATAAGCTTGAGCGAACTGACATTTTGATGGTTTAATGTGTAACTTAGCAGAACTTAGTCGGTCAAAAATCTCCGTTAAGTGTCTTAGAATATCTTCTCAGGTTTTTGAAAAGATTGTTACGTTATCTAAGTAAGGAACTGCATATTTTTCACAGTTTTTCAATAAACTTGCCATAAGTCTACTAAAATAGTATGGTGCATTCTTCAGCCCAAAAGGCAACCTTAGGGTCTGAAGGTACCAAAGTTTGTTACAAAAGCAGAATATCTTTGCGCTCGCTTGCTTAATGGTATTTGCCAGCATCCTCTAGTGAGATCTAAAACTGATATATATTTAGCCGCTGATACTTTCTCTATCAGTTCTTCGATGTTTGGCAAAGGAAAAAATTGCGTTCTGGTCACTTTGTTCAGTCTTCTATAATCCAAGCAAGGTCTTGCATTTTTTTCTGGAACTCTCACAAGTATTAATGTAGACGTAAAATCAGGTTCTCCATGTTCGATTATATTCAGTTCCATTATTTTCTCAACCTCTGCTTTTAAAATATCGTTTTGTCGAGGTGACATACGATAAGGCTTCGCATAAATTGGTCTTTCAATTACAAATTCAATGTCATGTTCAGCAAATCGGTACATCCAGGTTGATATGAAAATATGTCTCTATGTTTACATAAAAGTTCTTCAAGTTGTTTTCCTTGATGGTGATAACTTGGAATTCCACTGAATATCGTTTATGAATGTTGACCATCCAGAAACATCTTTTTGAAGATCCAAACTTGTTATTTCTTCGTCTTCAACTTTCAAATTTTCTTCTAAACACAATTAATTTATAATTTCCACTCTTTGATGATAAGGTTTTAGCATGTTGACGTGATACACCAGCATTTTATCCATTTCTGGATATTTAACAACATAATTTGTTTCAGAAAGTTCTTGAACTATTTCTCCAGGACCAATCCATTGAACAGACAACTTGTTAGGCCTGGGCGGAGCCATGACCAAAACTAGATCACCTATTCTAAATTGTCTCTTCACAGTCTTGCGATCGTACCCCAACTTCTGTTTCTGTTTGGCTTCTTCCATATTCTGAACAGCTAGTTCTTGACATTTCTTCATTCGATTGATAAATCCAAAAACATAATCCACAACATTATTTTCACCTTGGTTTTCTTCAGTTAGCTTCTCGTATAATAATATAACAGGAGTCCTTAAATTTCTTCCATGGACTAACTCCGCCGGAGAAAATCCAGTACTGTCATGTGTTACAGTCCTTAGGGCAAAAAGAGCTTGAGGGAGGACTCTCTCCCAGTCTGGAACTGCTTCAAGACACAGGACACGAAGAATTCTTTTCAGAGTTTTGTGCATCCTCTCTACAGGATTACTTTGTGGATGATGAACAGAACTTCTTACAACTTTAACTCCAAATCTTTCCAAAAATTCTGTTGTAAATGCACTCATGAAGGATGTACCTTGGTCGGTCTGTAATTCTCTCGGGAACCCCATTCTGCTGAAAATCTGTAACAACCCATCCACAATAGTTGTCGAACATAGATCTGTCATAGGAATAGCGTCTGGATATTTGGACGACATGCATAATACCGTGATTATGTATCTGTTTCCTGATGGTGTTATTGGTAAAGGGCCATATGCATCTACGTTTAATTTCGTAAATATTTCTGTAATGACGGGAACAATTTTAAGCGGGGCTTTCTTTTTGTCTTGAGGTTTTCCCCCTCTTTGGCATTTATCACAAGTCTTGACAAAATTTTCGACATCACTGAAACAATTTGGCCAGTAAAGTGTTTTGAATAATGCATCTTTAGTTTTAGTTACACCCAGATGAGCTGCTGCTCCTTCATAACCTATTGTCATTAAATTTGTTCTATATTTTTCAGGAACTACAAGTAGTTTACGTTTAGTGCCCTTCTTGTCTTCTTTCTGAAAGAACAATAATTTAGGGGAATCTTTAATTTACGGCGTTGAAGATTTTCCCCCGCTAAATCCTAATTTCTAGTTAAAGGCTGATCGCCAAGGCGTTGTCCTTGGGAGAAACCAGTTTGTAGCAACCGTGCGCAAGACGATCTGCGGGGAAAACTCTCTGCGTAGTAATACACTGTTTTTTTGGACGTTTATCATTTTTCAAACGGTCTTATTTTCTGAAAAGCGTTGTCGTCTAAACTGCGCTCCAGCCATCTTCTTACTATTAAAATGAATCATTGAAAAATATTTTTAAGAAAATGCTTACCTATTTGAAGAAGTAAATTAATTATGTAATAAAAGTAAATAGAAATTAGGTTAAAGTCATTTGATTCTAATAGAAAAAATAAATTGAAATTCGTAAGAACTTGCGTGATCCTGTGATCTTGTTTTCAGAAAAGTGTTTTCGGCTCAATCACGCTCCAGCTATCTTCTTGCTGAAAGTTTTGTTTGATATTTTAAATGAACCGAAAAAAAATTTTTTTAAAGAAATACTTACCAATTTGAAGAAGTACATTGAAGTTGTGTAGTAATTAGCGAATCGAAATTAGTTAAAGTAATTAAAATTGTAAAAAAAAAAAAATTGTGTGATTTTCAATACCGTAAGTACTAGAATAAATAATTTTTATCCCTTAACATTGAAATTGATTTTTTTTCCTTCGTTTTTATTGGATTACTGAAGATTATTCTCGTATTCTTCGGAATGATCAAATTCTATATTGAATTTTGCCTTAATTGTTTGTACTGAACTTATTCATAATTGATGTAGTGTATTACATCGAATCTTTCATATAATTTTTTTTCAAAAAATATTAAAATTATTAATTAAAGATGTAGTTTGGGAATAAATATAACTCTACGGTACAGTGCTTTAACGCAGTATTATTTTCCATTCTTTTTTTTTTCTGTTAAAAATAGTAACTTAAAATAAGATAAAATAGGTTTACCAAAATAATCTCATTAGTAAACAGCTTTGAAAAATTAGTCTGTTGTTCCAGATAATGAAATCCTTCAGGTGAAGATGTTGAAAATAAATATCGCTTATAATAAATGCAGAAATTCTTAATGATCAAATAAGAATTCGACCCCTGGCAGATAGGATTTTCAAAAGAGTCTACTATGAAGCGTTTTATCTGATGGAAATATGATCAAGCAATATTTTACTACGCAGAGAATAATTTATCATATGAATGAAAAAAATGTTAGTGGATTCTAAATTTATCTCATGTTAACGTATCAAAATTTTAAAATTCTTTTCTTAACAAATTAAGTACATTTTAATTTTTTTTTCTTCTAAATGTTAAGATTTATCATTTCGATAAACTAATATCTCTAGAAACTATCTCAATGTTGAAAGAGTTTTATATAGTTTTTTTTTTTTTTTATTTTTTTCTGAATTAATAAAACTAACTTCCATTTGCAACTACAAATATACAACTTCATTTTACTTTCTTCAAATTGGTGGGTATTTTTAAGAAAATATTTGAATTGGTTCATTTAACATGATAAGAATAAAAAGAAAAACTATATAAACTCTTCTTCAACATTGAGATAGTTTCTAGATACACGAAATGATAAATCTGGACATTTAGAAGAAAAATTAAAACAAATTTTAATTTCAAAAGAATTTTAAATTTTGATACATTAGACAATTTAGGAATCAATATTTTTCATTCATGAATTAATTTCAAGTGTAGTAAAATATTACTGATTTATTTATCAGATAAAACGCTCATAGTGACTCCTTGGAAAATCCCATCTCACTAGGTCGAATTCCTCATTTGATCACAGAATTCTGTATCATTATAAGCGATATTTATTTCAACACTTTCGCTGAAGGATTTGGCCATCTGGAAACAACAGACAATTTTCAAAGCTGCTTACCAATGATATTTTGTAAATCATTTTATCTGATGCTACTATTTTAATAGAAAAGAATGGAAAATACAGCAATACGTAACTGAACAGAAGCACAACA